>PVKU01008769.1:0-69862 GCA_004027475.1 Anoura caudifer | reverse complement strand
GAAGCCTTTGGGCCCACAGTCATGGTCTTCAGTCCCACAAGTTTACCACCATCACTCATGGAGCCAGCCCCCCACTGCCCCTCTCCCAATGGACCACTGTTCTCCCTCTCCCACCTACTGGCCTAAGAGGCTGTGATTTGCTTGGAACCCATGAGGAAGTCTCCTCACCCCCATTACCTTTGCCAGCTACAGCCTCTAGCGCCCCTGCCCATGATGTCACCATTAGAAACTGCCCTCCATCCCAGATTCCAGCTACTCCTAGCAGTGCACCTCTGCACAATGACACCATCAGAAACTGCTCCTAATCCCGGATTCCAGCATCCCTCACTGACCACATCTTCCACCCTCCAACTCTCCTCCTGATGAGTCACCTCCTCCTGGATGTCTCACAGCTACTCCACTCCCAAAATGACCGAAACATAGGAGTCAGACACAGGAGGATGGATGGATTTCCATCCTTTAATGTAATCCATTGATAACACAACCTGGCTTCCCCAGCTATGCCACAGTGTGGCTTGGCCAGGCTCTGGGACTCAAGCTTCAGCCCCTGTTCCTGGATTCAGGCATCTGGTCAAACAGACTGAAGGCTCTATCCTGAGGGTGGCAGCAGGGCTCTCCATCGTTGCTTGCTGCTCTGTGATCTGTTGTATCTTGCTCGGTGATCTGCAGCTGTCTGTTGGTTGCCTCAATGCCTACCATCTCCACAATGTAGTCAGTCAGGCAGTCCAGCATGACCAGGTGGAAGTCATTTGTGGATGAACTCTGATGTTGACTGTGCTGATCCTTTAGTAGAAGGCGATCCACATAGGTCAAAGGGCACTGTAACTCCGCTGTTAAAAGATGGTCTGGAGTCTCAGAGTTTTGTCTCTGTGCCATGATTGCTGGGTTTGGCTCCAATCAGCCCTTCTTAATTTTCCAGCTGCCCTGGACCTCTGAAGACACCAGTGCCCAGCTCTGCCTGTTAAAGCCCTTTGTGACATCCTAGACTTTGGGATGTCATCGGTGCCCATTGTGACCTCATCAGGCCCCAGCCCAGGGCTGTGCCTAACAGGGGCCTGGTTACTGTAGCGACTGGTTCCTGATTTTGAGGGAGCTGGCATTTCCTGCTTGACTTTAACACTGTAGAAATAAATGTGTTTCAATGGAAAACCTTCCATCTTTAACACACAACTCCAGGTTATGTGATTCTAACCTTACATTGCCTCAAGGTCCTTTACAATCTTTGGTTAGCTGCAGTTTACTGATAAACAAGTAAAATGTGTTGTTCTGTTGAGATTAAATTGCCCCCCCACCATGATATAAAGAAATCAGTTTTGCCTCCATGTATACATTCCCTTAAATATACTTGATTAATATCCCCACATCTAACTTTTGTTTTCTCTTTTGAACCAGTTATAACACTTGTCCATTCCCTCATTGAGTAACATTCTAGGTTCTGCCTTCAGAATCACCTTCCCTTTATTTTGAATTGAGTATGTTTGCAGCTGAGTAGTTTATCAGCCTGTATTCTGCTTGTCAACACCTGGGAGTTCCACAGCCTTCTATCATTTCACCCTCTGTCTATCCTTTCAGTTAAATGTTTCTGATGATTTAACATATGCAATCAGCTTGCAGCTTCCCATGTATGACATGGGCAATGATGCCCTTACGCAAGAGGCTCGTTCACAGATCCCTCCTGGAAAATCCATCTCTATTTATTGGTTGCTTCTGCTAAGATAGCTAGAGTTTTCCATGATTCACATCCCACCCATATCACTCCAAAGAGCCCTCTGAATCCTCTGAGCTTTTGATCCCTCAGAGGTACTAACACATGGATAGCTAGCTACACCCTTGATTTTATCTCCACGGGACACTTTCCTGACACTGAATCTTCTGGATACACTGGGAATTTCTCATATCTTCATATACTGGTTCTTTTATGCTTAACAATTCTTCCCTCAACTTACGTTTTTCCTCTAAAATTTATCTATTAATAGCAAGAAGAAACAAGCGCATGCCTTCAACAATTTCCTTGGAAATGTGGTCAGCTACATTTTTATTGTTACAATTCAGCTAATATTTCTGCCACTACATAACAAGAATCCCCTGCCCTCTAATTTCCAATGTTTTCCTTCTAGACCTTCTCCAGCAATACCTGACACTCCTGCATCTATTGATAGTCCATTCATGATGACTTAGGTATTCTCTAAGACATTAGGCCTTCTCAGCTGTGCTCCTCGCTTCCTTTGAGCTCTCACCAGCAGCACTTTTGACATCTGTAGTTCCACTAACTGTTCAACATACTCCAGGATTTTTGTTATCATGCTTCTCAAATTTATTCTAGCCTATACCATTATCCAATTCAAAAGCCACTTCCACATTTTTAGATATCTGTTATGGCAGCACACCACTTCCTAGGACCAAAATCTGTATTAGATGCCTGTGGCTGCTCTGATGCATTCATTGCTACACGTTTGGTGGCTTAAAACAACATGTATTTATTATCATACAGCTCTGGAGATAAGAAGTTCAAGTTAGTTTCACTGGACTGAAAACAAGTTGCCAGCAGGGCCACGATCCCACTGGAGGCTCTAGAAGAGAAGGTTTCCTGGACTTTTCCAGCTCCCAGAGCTGCATTCCTTGTTTGTGCCCACTTCCTTCAGCTTCGCAGCCAGCAGTGAGGCATCTTGCTCCAGTGGTCAAATTTCCTGCTTCTGTGTCACATTTATCTCTGCCTACCTCTTATAGGACATGTGGGTTTGCACTTAGGCTCTATCAGAGGATGCAGAATAATCCCCTATCTCAAGATCCTTAGCTTCATCTTCATTCCAAGAGAATGTAAATTCTCTTTTGACATACAAGGCAACATTAACAGGTGGAGAGGATTTGGATCTGTTTATCTTGGGGGTCATTATTCAGCCTATCGCAGGAGGAATCCTCCAGAAAATCTAACAGGTAAGTGAAGAATTTAAACAGGGAAAGAAGGAAGCAAACAAAGTGTTCCTTGTTAATCAATTAAATAGTACTGAAGAAGTTTAGAAAACACACTTGCTAGGGGGAGATAATGCCCCAGCAGTCTGGACCAGCATGCTATTGGGCAGAGTGGGCTCTGACAGCCTGATAAAGGCTCTCCCAAAGAGAAGCTCAGGTACTGACTGACATTTGAAACACAGGCCAATACACACATAAAATGGGCAGAACAAGGGCAGCACCCTCTACACTCTGAAATGTATTTTATATACTTTCCTTATAAAGTCTTTTCCTTTCTCCTTACTTCTTGTCCACTTTTCCTTCCTTTATTGAACAAATGTTTATTGTGCAGCTCACCTGGTATCAAGCCCTGAGTTAGATGCTGGATGTTCAATGTTAAACAAAATAGACATTCATTGTCTCATCCAATGGAGCATCCAGTCTAATGACAAAGATGGAAGTTAAACAAATACTAAAATAAAGATGTAATTCCAAACTTGCATACATGGTCTAAAGCAGAGTTTATCAACTTTAGCATTGTTGACATTTTGAACTGGACAAGTCTTTGCTATTGGGTAGGAGGGCTGTGTGGCATAGGTTTTTAGCAATATCCTTGGCCTCTCTCTGCTAGATAATATTAATAATAGCACCCTCCAATTGTGATGCTGCGAAGTATCTCAAGACGTTGTCAAATGTCCCCTGGAGGGTATAATTATATTCTACTGAGAACCACATTACATTTAAAAAGGTATATTACAAATCAATTGTTTTAAGATACAATGAGAAGATGTAACTTGAATAAGGTAATCAAGGAATATCCTCTGAGGAAAGGTCTTTGAAACTGAGAACTGGCACAAGAATAGAAAATGAGGCTGATAAGTGTTAAGAGAAAGATCATTCCAGAAAGATGGGATAGGTAATTAATTCTCTACAGTGGCAAAGTACTTGGTGTAACTGAATATGAGTACAAGAAAGGTGGGAGGAGGGACTTGTAGTAACATTGTATCTTCCCATGAATAATGAAGAATCTGGATTTTTAAAGAGATGTCATGGTAGTTGGATCCATTGTTCAAATCTGGATGGGTATATATATATATATATATATATGTATATTTAGTTAACCTATGATAAAAATAGAAAAAAGTTCTAAGAGAGCAAGGAAGTACAGGATGAACAGTTGCAGTACTGTGTAGCAAAATGTTTGCAGAAGTGGTCACAAGTATCTTATTATCTGAATCTGCTCCATATATTCACATTTAATTTTTATGAAAAATTCAACAAGCATTTATTCAAAGTCTACTATGTAGTTTATTATTCCATATTCTGTAGGGATCTATTGAAAAAGTTTTTAAAACACAGTTTGCATTCAATACCATTCCACACCACTGTCACACATATAGCAGAATGGCCACAAAACCCATGCACTGTATAGAGTGTACCCCTGTTGCCTCAAGCACCCACTTAGCCCCATACCCTGTTAGATTGACATTATTGACTATATTCTCCATGCTGCAATTTTTTATTTATTAATCAATGATTAATAGTACACTCCAAACTAAATCAGACAGAAAAATAAGTGCAAAAATGGAGGGGAATGGATAAAAAAGTCCTCTGATATATTTATGAAACTGAGTACCACTTTCCAATAAAAAACAATAAGCTAGTGATATGTAGATTAACATGGATGAGTCTTAAACATTTCTTACTGTGTGAAAAAATTAAGTACATACTCATACTATGCGATTACATTTATATAAAATTGTAGAACAGGGAAAATTTACCCATGGTAAGAGAAATCAGAAGAGAAGTTGCCTGTGGAATGGGTGATTGACTGGCAAGTGTCATAAAGAAACATTTCAGTGGATATAAAAATCTAACTCATTTTTAAAAGTTTGAAAAAGTAAAATTCAACTAAGAAAGGTATCCACTTGCCAAAGCCATTCTAATTATAACAAGGATGTCAATAACCTGGGATTGAGATAGAACTCATTTTTTTGATTCACAGATACACAGATGGTAACAATTTATGTATTTGAGAAATTATTTCACCTTTACTTACAATTTGACTTTTTTGCATTTTGTCACTAGAGTGGACACCAGGAAGGAAAGTTTGTATATGTTCATATATGTAGAAAATTCATGATACACCGTATACTGTGTTACATGCTACATATGTTACTTAATTTCAGACTTAAAGGAATTACATAATTTGTCCAAGGTTACATAGAGTATACCTTATAACTATACATTCCATATGTGTTTAACCTCAAATTTTAGTTCCTCCCAACATTAATATGACTAGCTTTTTATCCACAAAAGACTCAAAGAAACTACCATAATCACAAATTGTCATTGTAAAGAGGCTGATCCTTTTAGTGTGGCTTAAAGGATATGATGGGAATCTTGGTAAACCTTAAATGCTTGGCTATGTTGAGCCAGCCCTTGAAGCACGTATATTAAACAAAACCCAACTTACCACACTGATGAGAGTTCTTGGGGTATTTTTCCATAACAGATCAACAGGAAAAGTCTCTGTACTGTTTGTTTATGAGCCCAAACAGGTTGTTTGCAGCTTCTTTTTATTATACCCACGCAGCTTGGTCATTATAGATTACTGTCCATGTTTGGGATCTTTGTTTCAGTAGTATGTATGTGAAAGTCCACACATACTGAATCTAGGAAAAATCATTGCAGGAAGTCATCAGCTCAATAGCTGCTAACAGTCAGCAAATCATAATCTTCTCCCTTTTTGACAAACACCAAATTTACTGTTTGACCTAAAAAAATGTTTGGCCCTATTCTACCGTGAATTATACTCTCAGCAACTTTAATAGATTGAAGTGATACTAAAAATAGAGTTTTATGTTTTAATGTGTCTTTGATCATTAGTAAATGTGATGTAATTTTAAAAAGAAAAGCTTTTCTCAAGCAATGACATGAGACTTTGCAAGTATTCACAAAAATCATGCATTTTGACATGTAAACAAAAAAGAGTTAAAATGACAGTTTCACAATCAGCCATTTTGAACAACAGAAAACCCCTCATGTATCATGCCTATTATCCTAAAATGGCCTTATTTTCAAATTTTCTTTGTATTCTTTATAAAGTATTCTCTGCTGGTTAAATGTGCAGGCCTTGTTACATACGTGCTACCAGCTCTTAGTAAACAAGTGAAGACCAGATAAAATGCCCTGCAAGATGACCACCCAAGTGGAAACAATAATATGAACTGTAGCATAAAAAATTCTTTCTGAAATCTAATTGACAACCCCACACACCTTTTAAAAATTAAAAACCATAATGACTTTCCAAAAATCTCAAGGCTTATGTATTCACTTTGGCTATTGATTTAGCACGCTATGGTTCTCTTTTTTTGTTTTCCAAATGAGCGGCTTTTTTTACACAACTCTTACTTTATTCAGTGTCTCAAGTCACGGTGATAATAAAGTACTCAGTAGGATGTGGGAGTTTCCCATAATGTTGGTCATCACTGAGCTTGAAGTGGCCCCTGTCATTGAAGTTAAAAGGCTCAGCTTCCTGAAGTAATTTATTACTGACATTAGGCTGACAAGTCAGAGAAGGTAATATAGCAAGCAAAAATACATGCCTCACTTTTCCAAAAGCAATTTATTATCAACTGCAAAACAGAATTTAAGATGGAAAATCCCATTATGTCTTCTTTTGCTGCTTAAGCCAGAGCAGCATTGCTTTTTTGCTCAAAATTTATGCATTTAGCATAGTAATTAAAATATAGAAAAAATAGTGTTTGCTAGGTGAAAACAAAAAAAAGTTAGAGGCAAAATGCAATAACCAGATATTGATTGTTAGGAAAATATTTCTCTTGGTTATCAATGGCTACCTTAATGCATATTATTTCTTAACATACATGGATTTTTTCACAAATATTTAAAGGTTCTATCTTATGAAATGCTTCAACTGAGCAGATGGTTCAGTTACACATTAACTCTGTTTTTTTCCTGCTGTATCATAACTGTCCTTATTGTGCTTGTAATATTATACACTACATGACAATAACATTTCAGCATCTCTCACATGCACATGGACAACATATTTTAAGTACACTTTGGTAGACTATAAATGTTATTGTATTTTATTTAATTTTATATTTAATATTTGAAATGTTGTTTAGGAACTGGCTAGTATGTTATTTTAATTTTCTCCACCACATGCTAAAGAAATGTTACATTTCTGTTTGAATAAGTCAGATTGTTCCACAATAAATTTTAATATTGTCTAACCAACACAGACAGCCAAACTTTTAAAATATTTTTATCATTGTTCAAGTAAAGTTGTCAACATTTTCCCCCAACACCCCCCCACCCCACCCATCCCCACCTCCCATCCATGAACTATCCCCTTTGGGTTTTTCCATGTGTCCTTTATACATTTTCCTTGATGGTCCTTCCCCTATTATCCCTCTCCCTCCACCTCTGTGGTTACTGTCAGTTTGTTCTTTATATCAATGTCTCTGGTTATATTTTGCTTGCTTGTTTGTTTTGTTGATTAGGTTCCACTTATAGGTGAAATCATATGGTCTTTTGTCTTTCACTGCCTGGCTTATTTCACTTAGCATAATGCTCTCCAGTCCCATCCATGTTGTCACAAAGGATTTGAGCTCCTTCTTTCTTTCTGCTGCATATAATTACATTGTATAAATGTATCATATTTTTTATCCACTTATTTACTGATGGGCACTTAGGTTGCTTCCAGCATTTGGCTATTGTAAATTGTGCTGCTATGAACATTGGGGTGCATAGTTTATTTTGAATTGGTGTTTCAGGATTCTTAGGGTATAATCCCAGGAGTGGAATTGCTGGGTCAAAAGGCAGTTCCATTTTTAGTTTTCTGAGAAAATTCCATACTGTTTTCCACAGTGGCTGCACCAGTCTGCATTCCCACCAACAGTGTGCTAGGGTTCCCTTTTCTCCACAACTTCTTCAACACTTGTTTGTTCATTTGTTTATGATGACCTCACTGACCTTGTGACGTGGTATCTCACTGTGTTTTTTATTTTCATCTCTGATGGCTAGTGATGCTGAGCATCTTTTCATGTCTCTGGACCCTCTGTATGTCCTTCCTGGAGAAGTGCCTGTTCAGTTTCTTTGACCATTTTTTAATTGGGTTGTATGTCTTCCTGGAGTGGAGTCATGTGAATTCTTTATATATTTTGGAGATCAAACCCTATCTGAGGCATCATTGGTAAATATATTTTCTCATACAGTTGGTCCCCTTTTCATTTTGCTGATGTTTTCTATAGCTGTGCAGAAGCTTTTTAATTTGATGAGGTCCCATTTGTTTATTTTTTTCCTTTATGTCCCTTGCTCTAGGGAACATATCAGCAAAAATATTGTTGCATGGAATATGTGAGGTTTTTCCTGCCTATGTTTTCTTCTAGGACTTTCATGGTGTTGAAACTTATATTTAAGTCTTTTATCCACCTTGAATTTACTTTTGTGTATGGTGTAATTTGGTGGTCAATTTTCATGTATTTGCACATAGCTGTCCATATCTCCCAACACCATTTGTTGAAGAGGCTATTTTTACTCCATTTTATGCTTCTGCCCCTTTTGTTGAATATTAATTGACCATAGAGACAGGGGTTTATTTCTGGGCTCTCTATTCTGTTCCGTTGGTCTATTTGTCTGTTCTTATGCCAGTACCAGACTGTTTTGATTACTGTGGGCTTGTAATATAGTTTGATGTGAGGTATCATGATCCCTCCTACTTTGTTCTACAGACATCTAACCCTTGATGGCTGTAGAAATGAGATTTATGGCCCCAGGTCATACTGGATACTTCCCATACTGGTGCTGAAAAAGATGAGATAAGAATTTGGGAGGTCACAACCTAAATTATTATTATTTTTCATTCTATAACAGTCAGAGGAATGATTTTGGCATGACTTGAATGTCTTTGCTTTATGGAGCTCAGGATGGTTCCTGTATTTACCATAAACTGAACTTTTATAAAGGCACTGGGTATATATGAATAAATTTTATGGACTTAGGTCAAAATGAACAAACAGTGAAATGCCTGATCATCTACTATAATTGGAATTCTCAAGTTTGATAGCATGGGTTCTCAATTGGCCATCTTGACTATATTATAATATTGTCACCAAGTCATTTTATGCCATTTAACTGTAAACATTGCAAGTTGTTAGATTCTTTTTTTAAAAAATCTCAATATATTCAATGACTCTGAAAGAGTTTTTCAGGTTTAGAAAAATATTTTCAACTGGTTTCATCAATAATCAATATGATCCTCAGAACAAATGTTAGAAACACTTGTTCACTTTGAACTATTAACAAAGAACAGCTGAAAGTAAGTCACAAGAAATTATGTATTTTTCAATTATGTACAATATTGAAACCATTTGCCACTCTAATTTTTAAAAATATATTCCAATCATACTACTATCATTTGAAGCATCCCTTCTTCTCAGCTGTCTTCATTTTCTTTAGGCTTCTGAAATGCCCTTCTTAATTCCTTCCCATCTGTTTAAATTCTATTTTTCAAGGTTTGCATCCTATTTGATGATGCCAATGTAATGTTAGATGATCAGTAAAGCACTGATCATCATTGGGGTGATCATCAATGCATAAACTATGCATTGGGGTGCATAGTTTATTTTGAATTGGTGTATCAGGATTCTTAATGTATAATCCCAGCAGTGGAATTGCTGGGTCAAAACACTGTAACACTTTATATACCAAGAGGTTATTTTTAATTACTTAGAGATAAGTTGACTTGTTTTATGTATGTATGTATGTATGTATTGTATACATGCCATATGTATGTATATATGTATATATGCTGAGTAAATTCTTACTATTTTGGCTTATAGTTCTGAGTTTTAACAAAGGTACAAATTCCTGTAACCACCACCACCACCACCACCACCACAAAAAAGATATATAAAAATCCAATCACTGCTGAAAACTCCTCTGTGTTGCACATTTGTCATCAAATATTCCTCACACCCTTAGTCTCTGATAGTCACTGATCTGTTCTTAATTTCTAAATTTTGCTTTGTTTAGACTGTCATATACATGGAATTATACATCACATAATATTTTGAGACTATCTTCTTTCACTTATCATAATGCTTTTAAGATTCATCCAAGTTGTTACAGGTATCAATGATTTGTTCCTTTCTCTTTTATGAGCAGGTATTCCATTACATAGGTTTGCCATGGTTTATTAACTATTCAGGCCTTCAAGAACTTCTGTAATTTCTCCATGTTTTGGCAATTATAAATAGAGTTGCTGTAAACATTTGTGTACAGGTTTATGTGTAAAGACATTTTCATTTTCCTGGAAAAAATATCTAAGTGAGAGTGCTGGACAGGGCTATGCTGAGACATATTGGAGCTAGACAAATAAGGGAAAATCAGTAGCACTGATTCTTTCTCTAATTCAAATTTGTATATTTTTTCTTCATGGATATTTGCATTAATTTTGCTATTTTACAACATTGCACTAAAATGATATTGATACTGATTACTGAGTTTATTTTTTTATACTCACTGGAGGATATGTTAATTGATTCCAGAAAAAGGAGAGAGATTGGGGGAGGAGAGAGAGAGAGAGAAACATCGATCAGTTACCTTCTGTATGTGCCTGGAACAGATATCAAAGCTGCTGCAAGCTAGTTATTTGCCCTGACTGGAATTGAACCCTCAACTTTTTGGTGTATGTGACAATGGTCAAACCAACTGAACCACCTGGCCAGGGTTGATTACTGAGTTTTCTGACACGACCTTATATTTTGTTCTTTAGGTGAATGCCTCACTGCCTCCACTGTAATTTTGATGTTATTTCTGGTAAATTTACATTTAATTTTATGAAAAACTGTTATCCAGAATTCCTGTGCTATTTTGCATTCTCATTATTAATATGTGAGAATTTCAGTTTTTCCACATTATTTCCAGTACTTGATACTGTCAGTTATATAGGTGATAATGTTGATGATTACAATTGTGATTTTAGGCAGTTTATGTTATAGACCTAATCATAATTTTTTATTTTTTCTTGAGTCAATTTCAGTAGTTTGAGTCTTTCTAGAAGTTTGTTTATCTCAGTTAGGTTATGTAATTTGTCGTTATACAATTATTTATCATAAAATCCATTTTGTTTATTAAAGTTTGATCATATTGCCCACTCTTTTAACTCCAGATTTTAGCAAGTAGAATCTTCCTTATTTTTCCCTTTGGTCAGTGTAGCTGAATGTTCATCAGTAACATGATTTATTGTTCAAAGAACCTATTTTTTGTTTTTATTGACTTTTTTCTATTGCTTTTCCATCTTTCATTTTATTCATTTTCTTTCTAATATTTAATTATTTCCTTATGTTAGTTTTAGGTTTAAGTTGCTCTTCTTTTCCTAGGTCCTTAAGGTGGAAAGTTAGATTATTGGTTTGAGATATTTCTATTTTTTAACATAGATAATTTTCAGTTACGGTGATAAATTTCTATCTAAGCACTTCTTTTGTAGCATACCTTAAATTTAGCAAGTTCTGTTTTCATTTTCATTTATCTTGAAGTATTTTCTAATTCATTTTTGATTTCTTCTTAAACCTCCAGTTATTTAAGACTGTGCAGTAAATTTCACATATTTGTCTATTGTACATTTCCTTTTGTTATTTATTTTAATTGTATTCCATTGCGGTTGAAGAGCATACTTTGTGTGATTTGTATTCTTTTATATTTATTATGGCTTATGTTATAGCCTAGCATATCATCTATTCCACAGAATGTTTCATATGCAGTTAAAATGAATATGTATTCTGCTGCTATTAAATAGAGTGATCTACAGATGTTGGTTGGGTCAAGTTGCCTTACTGCGTGGTTCTATTTCCTTTCTGATCTTCTAATTGTTCTATCCATTGTTTAAAGTGGAGCATTATAGTATGATTTTGGCAATATTCTTCATTCAGTTGTTCAATAAAGAATTACTATGCCTGGCTGGTGTAGCTCAGTGGATTGAGCGCGGGCCTGCGAACCAAAGGATCACGGTTTGATTCCCAGTCAGGGCACATGCCTGGGCTGCAGAACAGTTCCTGGCAGGGGATGCATGAGAGGCAACCACACATTGATATTTCTCTCCCTCTCTCCTTCCCTTCCCTTCTAAAGATAAATAAATAAAATCTTTTTAAAAAAAAGAATTACTATGCCAATTTTTTGTTGCAGTCTTCTGTGCCCATAAGACCACCTTTGCAATTACAGCAAATATCTCCTGTTGTCATATTTTCATATTTATTTCTCTCACTGACAGGATTCTTAGCTCCTAGAGCATAAGACCCAATACCTAGCAGAGGAAATGATACATGTTAGAATTTGGGAAATGCTGATTAGTGAATACATAAATGAAATTATGAAAATAGACAAAAAGATCATTCTTGAGGACTACCCTGATCAGTATTTTAAAATCACAAAAGTAAGAAAACATACATATATAATCTATATGGTTTATAACTTTTTAAATATAGTTGATGTCTTTCTGCTTTAGGGATTCACTGTCTACCTGGGTACTTACTGATTTTTATATTAAAATATTTTTAAACTGTAGATTTAAAATGGCCATTTAGAAATGTGGGAAGACTGTAAGTGAATAAGATATTTCTGTACTTAGAAAATCTTTGTAGCAAAATGAACATGTGATCAGCTTTCAAAATATATGCTTTTAGGAGAACAACAAAAATGAAGCAATTTCAATGGTGGGATGAAATTTGCTGCCAGTTATATGATAGCTCTGTGGAACACTAATATTTCCTCAAAAGGTATGATCAAGTCTGAATCATTGTGGTTACCCCTGAAAAAGGAGAGACCATGATGGAAGACTATGATATCTCTAATGTTAAGAAAAATAAAAATCATTTTTCTATTTCATAAATATTAGAAGTTATTTGTCTTTGCCATTTTTAGAGAACAGGATATAAATATTGTTTTAGATAATAGTAGCAATTATGTTAATTAAAAAGATTTTATTTATTTAGAGAGAGGGGAAGTTAGGGAAAAAGTGAGGAAGAGAAACATCCATGCAAAAAAGAAACATCCATTGGTTGCCTCACACACACACTCCAACTAGAGACCTGGCTCACAACCCAGGCATGTGCCCTGGCCTGGAATTGAACTGGTGACATTTTGCTTTCCAGGAGGATACCCAGCCAACTGAGCCACACTGCCCAGGGTTTAATTGTTAATTAAAAAATACATTGGGTCAATTCATACCACATATGGCAAAAACATGATTTTTCTAAAAAATAATGGATAATGTTTAGAATATGCAAAATATATGAATAGATATGAGGCATATTATGTGGGTTTTTTTATGTGGTAACAAGACTCAATTTGTTCGTGTTAAGAAATAAGAAAAGCAATTACATTATAAGTCACTTGGCAGGACACAAGCCTTTATGCTGATGATAAAAAACGCCATCAACAAAACAAACAAACAAGCAAAATATAACCAAGGACACTGAAATTGAGAACAGGCTGACAGTCACCAGAGGGGAGAGGGGAGGGAATTTCAGGGGAAAAGGGGAAGGGTTTACAGGAACAAGTATAAAGGACACATGGATAAAAACTAGGGGGGTGGGAATGGGAGGGAGGCGGGGAGGCCTGGGGTGGTGGGCTGGGATGGGAGTAAAAGACAGAAAACTGTACAAGAACAACAATTAAAATAAATTAAAAAAAAAAAAAAAGAAAAACATGCCAGGAAGCAAGACAGAGCAGTGATCACTATTACTGTATTGGTCTCCGTGCTTAAATTAACTGTCTCACTGACTGACGGGTTTGTGCTCAGAATGGTCACTACTTTCTGAAGTTAGTTCTAATCCGTAAGGAAGAAGTTAATCATGTAGAAATCAAAGCTGGATATTTTGAAGCCTATAACTACAACACTGCGGCTCAGAGACATATCAATAATTGATCCATTCCAAATTTTGTATTGTAAGATGGCCACTGTAAATTTCTAGGGTATCTAGAAATGTGATAAGCAGAAAAAAGAGATATAAAAATCACCTCATCCAGGTAATGCAAAAGCAAAAATAAAATAAAAACAAAACAAAACAAACAAACAAAAAAAAACCCACAAAACCCTAAAAACGAAAAATTGTCCTGTGTGCTGAATTTTCAAATCTAAGAAACAGTGTGACCACTCCATTCAATAATGGATCAGGTTGCTTTCGGTCATTAATTATTTCTTTTTATCATTCATTCAATATTAAGTATGTACCATACAAAAAATGTACAATTTTAACTGTGTTAACTTGTTCAATCATGGTATCCCTAGCAATCAGTACAGTGCCAAGCATGTAAGAGATTCTTAGTCAGTATACCTGGAAAGAATGAAAATCCCCAAGCACTTTTGTTTCTACAGTAACAAACAAGTTGGTGATGCCTTCAGTAATTGTTGAGTGTAAATCTACCTTGAAGTACACATAGGTAAAAAGAGAGCCTTGGGATATTTCTTGGGTTTCTGGGGATTGCTGGCATATATAAGTAATTAGTATTTCTAATCAGATAATTTTGTGAAGCTTTTAAAAACATTTTAAAAGGAACAGCCATGTTTGTTTAATGTGTGGCAATCCTCATCCTTATTTACTGGATAAAGCCATTACATCTGTATATATGGAGTCCTTTTAAAGTGAATTGTTTATTGTAAATGAAAGGATTTTACTTATTGGGTTAATCAGCTCCAAAGAAAGAGTTATGGACATGAACTCCTCTGGTAATTAATGAATTGTTCTCCTCAACTCTCCTAGTTTGGTCAGGTTGAAAGTATTTCCTTTGTAATCAGGAGCACAACAATGAATTTCTGCTGATTTGGTAAGCGGTACACTGTACTATCCTATATGTTTACTCTGAGAAATGTGCCTCTTGGGTAGGAAATTGATTTTCTTTCATTCATTTCTGTATGTTCATCTGGACTACATAGTACTTGGGGTTTGCCCAGAGCCTTTGCTACTAGGAGTCTATTTTAGATGCTAACCATTGCAAGTTTCTAGTGTAGGTGAAAATTAACCAAACATATTTCAGATATATTCCACCAAAAATATAATAAATTAAACTGATTTCATAGCTTTTTATGGGCCTTTAAAGAAGAAAATTTTTTATTCTTTCTTGGTTGTAAAAAATAGACCATAGAGTTCAGAGTAATTGAACTATTATATTTGTTCCCTTGTTAATTAATCATCCTGTAATATCATCTTGCATGTAATTTGATGAAACAGAGTAACCAAATAATTTCTATTAAAATAAAACAATTCTATCCTCCATTGCCTCACTTGTGATTGCTTTTGACAGAAACAATTAAGTAATTTAATCATCAGTTGTAAGAGATTACAATCAAGACAAGTCTTAAAATTCTGGATAATGCTCACAAAGGAAAACTCCCAATAAGTATCTAAAATGAAATATATGAGTCTTCTGCAAGAATGCCACAATGATATTTCTGTCTAAATTGAACAAAAATTCATTAGTCTAATTTGGCTTTAAATCTGATCTGAAACTGCCCACAGTTACTTAATTGGAGATGGAAAACAGGTCCACATTCAGGGTTAGAAAGAGGGTAAGGAAGAACAGTAATATGTCACATCTTACTAAATGTATCATTTAATTCAGATGCCAATAAGACTTTCTTTCAATTTGGCGGGTATCATCCTAATTTTGGTAAACTCTAGTGTAGTAGTAGTAGTAGTATTAATGTTAATATTTTGCATATATGCTTAACATTCCGTTCACCAGAATGAAACTGATAATATTGAATCTGTCTTGCTCAGCTTCTCAGAGTAATACATTTGGAGCTTAAGCTTTGCTTTCTTTGTTCCCCCACATTTATTCATTTACTCACAACCCAATTCCAAGTTGACTCCCAGGCTGCCTTTCTGTTTTCCTTAGGCCTTTAGAGAACACTAAGATAATTACAGATTAATTTCTTCATATTAGCAGTTGGTTTAATTTTGTATTTTCACTGTGTTTTGATGTTTTTAATGTCTTTGTGGTTATTTGGCTATGGTTACTAAGAGAAAATATGTAGCATAAGATTTCTTATATAGTAAAGTCTGCTTACTTATGCCCTGATATTTAGAAAGAGAGAGAGAGAATCAAAGAGGAAAATACATCAAAATATTTGTACAGAGAAAACAAAGAAGAAGCAATACTTATATTTTACATGTACTTAATGGCTGAGTTTATTTTTAATTAATATCCCTAATGTACTATTAAGTGTTTGTTTCAAATTAGAAGCAGCTTTTATCTTTTAATCAAGCATGTTTCTGCAAGTGTTAATTTTAAAAACAGTCTCAAAAGAAATATGAAATTGACCTATTTCATTAATTTTCAGTAAATATTTTCCTACAGGAATGAATGCAGTTATAAGGAATTATATAATATATGTTAAATGAATTTAAAATATGAAATAAAATTGATTTTTCTGCACTGAATCCTGACAGATATGATATAAAATTTGATTCTTCTGCCCTGAGCCTCTTATATTGAGTGAATACTTAGAATTAACAAGTAACCCAGAAATGTCAATATAATATTTAATAAAGATTTTAATTTTGTATAACTCTGGCTCTGAGAATGTAATAATGCAAACCTTGTACATATTGATACCGGTGGATTTAAAAATATTTAATAGCAAATAGAATTTTCTTCAATAACTGCATTGGATTTGTAGGTTTGGGGTACATTTTAATGACTGAGGTTCTCTCATACAGTTGCAATCACATATTGAGCATGTCCACAGTTATCTTAAGATTTGACTAAGTGGGACATTCAAAATGGCTAACTTTCATAACTGATGCTTTATGCTGGTTGTGGATTGGCAGCTCATCTTGTGCTGTCAACAGGAGTGCCTATGTACAATCTCTCTGTTATGCATATCCCATGTAGTTAGATTTTCTACATGATGATTGGTTTCCCATAGAGTGTGTATCCCAAGGTTACCAGGTGGGAGGTAGTAGAACATTTTCTGACCTAGATGACAGAAGTTGGGCAGCATCTCTTAAGCCACATTCTCTTGGTTACAATTGAGAAACAGAACACAGGGACCACCTTTCAAAGAGAAACATGTTAAAACATGTGTAGGTAATCTAATGATGTAAATAAGTTGCTGAATATATCCAACTTACTTTTTGCCTTGGGGAAGATATTCCAAAGTCGGTATCTGAAATCTCAAATCATTCTGAAAACTAGTGGGGAGTGTATGAGAGAGATACTGGATGGTGTGGGAACATAGGCTAAACTAAACATAGTCACAATTTGATTAGCTTCCCCTTGAACCAAATCAACATCTCCTTTTTCCTCAGGGATCAAGAAGAAAATAAGTTGTAATGAGGACCCCCCCATACTCTGATGGTTACACACTTTTCTTGTTTACTGGGCATTCAGGGAGGGAAAAGGGAGGAGAAAATATTGTATGACAGCCATGTGGTGGTGGCTAGTCTTTCTCCTAATCTATAAAACATCAAGGTACCCAGGAGAGGAGGAGAGAGAAGGGGCAGAGAAAGGCTGTTTTAAGAAATACACTTCACTTTTATATGTTTTCATTATAAAAAGGACCAAAGTTTGTCAAGGGAAAATTTTAGGTGTGATGATTCAGGACTGTGTCATGTTCTGAAGAGTGAGGATAACAGATAATAGAATCTAAAGTATGAAAATAGTCCATGTACTATTGTTAACAAGTATAATGAAAAGGTACTGAAACTAATCTGTTTCCAATAAAAGTGAGAGCTGTATCAAATTGATGACATGAGACTGTTTACATGATTAGTCATAATCACCACTGGAACACACGCACACACTAGCATACATTTGTATTTATACAATCACAGTGAAGAATGAAGTAAGTTATTAGACTTGACAGTTTGTAGTTTACCAGTTGTCCATTTAGGTACAATGGCTTAGCTCCCGCCTTTCCTCTATTAAAGAGAATCAGAGCCAGACATTAGTTAAAGCAGCAAAGGCAGATTTTACTGAGAAACTATTGCAATGGAGGAAAAGAGACTTCAGCATAGAACTGAGTTCAAATGCAAATATAAGGACAAGAGGGAATTCATAGACAAAGAGCAATGTGAGGGTATCAGTAGATGGAAAGTTAGTAAGAGGATAAGGCTAGAGGAATTTTCATTAAATTGACTTAACAGAATTCTTACTGAAGGCAGGCCAGGGTAATCAGATATTAATGGTGGGGCTGTCACCCTAAACTAATTTAGCAGGACTCTTACTAGGATCAGAATCAACCAGCATGTATGTGGAAGCCCAAGATCAAATCCTAGTTCAGAAGAGGTTGCAGGGAAGTCTGTCTAAAGTATGTTCAAGGACAGAATCTTTTTCACCTCCCTCTAGGTACATTTCAACAGAGACACCCTTATTTACAACCATACTCCAGTTCAGTGTTCTGTGAATTTCAGATTCAGGTATTTCAATCTGTGGTAGACTAAGTGACAGATCTGCCAGCTATATTTTCCATTCCAAAAGCACTGTGAAAGCTATTAAACATTCCTGTTCCATTAGAGTTATCTTCAACATTAGCTTTGGTGGATGTTGGCAGAATGGGTATCCTACTGGGCAGTATAATTTAAGGAATACCACACACAGAAAGAATAATTTCTATAAATACCAGTCATCACACACTGGGTTTTAAAATTCTAACAGAGTGTTACGCTTTTGTATTAAAGTTTATTTTAAAAAACTGCTATCTATTTTTTTTTTCTCCAGTCACCATCCCCAAAGCATACACAACCCCTTAGTATTTAAACAGAAAAGCTGTTCTGGCTGGTGTGGCTCAGTAGATTGAGCACTGGCCAGTGAACCAAAGGGTCACCAGTTCGATTCCCAGTCAGGGCACGTGCTTGGGTTGCAGGCCAGGTTCCCAGTAGGGGGCATGTGAGAGACAACCACATATTGATACTTCTCTCACTCACTTTTTCCCTCTCTCTAAAAATAAATAAAATAAAAAAAAACAGAAAAGCTTTATTTCAACTATTTTATTCACTTATGCTTCCATATAACTTATTTGAGCAAAGGAGTCCATGGCTAAAAATGTAAATCAATAAAACAGATGTCTTACACATCATTAAGTAAAAAAGGAGAATCTCCTGGAAGACACACCAACCACAATTAAAATGGACTTGTTAGCCTCTGACTGGTTTAGCTCAGTGGGCTGAGTGTGGGTCTGTGAACGAAAGGGTTGCCTGTTCGAATCCCAGTCTAAGGCACATACATGTCTCAGTTGCAGGCTAGGTCCCCAGTAGGGGATGCATGAGAGGCAACCACACATTGATGTTTCTCTCTTTCTCTTTCTCCCTCCCTTCCCTTCTCTCTAAAAATAAATAAATAAAATCTTTAAAAGATAAAATAAAATAAAATGGACTTGTTAAGGTTATGTAAAAATAACTGTGATGTAGATGTGAATAGAACTTTACAAGTTTGAAAAGGTTATATATTTGATACAATGCCAACAAAAGGCAAAAATGTACATGAGCTTTGGAACTAGGTCCAGTGTTTTTCAACCAGGGGCCATAATATTCCTCTTAAAGGGAATTTAAAAATCCTTGGAGATTGGGATGTTTGCTTGGATATTACAGATATTTAAAGCCTCATAAAAGGGTTATTAAACCTCCTGCCATTCCCAGGACTCCACAGATCACTGGGCTTAGTTTTGGGCAGGTACTTCCTCATTACTGGCACTCTATATTATTCATTGTCTTCCTTACCCAATGGCAGCTTTGAGGCTCATGTCATCCAAATCTCCTACCTCTGCTCTTTCTTGATATAGTCATTTTAAAGACATGGTAGCAGCTCCCTCTTAAGAAGTAGTTCAATATCACTCTTTCCTGCACCATTCCTATCATGGTTCTTCATGACTTCAATATCGACTCAAATGAAGCATCCAATATCATTACTTCTTGGGTTGTCCTGCTCTCTCTGCACCTTTCATAAAAGATCAAGTCTTACTCCTCATTTCACTTTACTCGTGTCCATCATCTGGTGCAGTTCACCTCTCTTTTTCTTTTGAAACAATGCCCTCACATCACCCTTGGAACAACTTACTTTCTTAAATTTCCTCTTTTGTTACTGGCCACTTTTTCTCAGATTCATTCACTTATGCTTGCTCATTTCCCTAATCTTTTTTAAAATTATATTTTATTGATTGCCCCAGAACTTGATTTCAGACTTTTCTTCTATCCACACTGCCTGTCTAGGTGATTTTAGCAGTCTAATGATTTTACCATATATGCTCTAAAGAAACCAAAAACTGTATTTCCAATGGAGGCCTCTTCCCTAAACTTTCCTGACTCATATAACTGATTATATAGTCAACATCACTATTTGTATACTAACATTCATCTGTATCATAACATCCCCTCAAATTCTTGAATTTCTTCCCAAAGTGATTCTTTTTGAAGTCTTCTCACTCAGGAAATGACTATTTTAATCTTGCATTCTTTCAGGCCAAGAAACTTTGAGCAAGTGTTGATTCTGCTGTTTGTGCTGCACTCCTCATCTGATCCATTAGCAAATTTGTCAACACAGTCTACAAAATATAAACAAAATCCGTTGCTTTTCACCATTGCTGCTACTGCTATCTTGATTTAAGCTATCAAAATCTTCAGCCTGATTACTGTATAGTTTCTTTACTAGTCTCTTTTTACCTTTTCCAACTATAGTCTATCCTCAGAATAGGCAGAGTGATTCTTTTTTCTATTTAATAAAGTTTTATTTTTCAAAATGCATAGCTGGTAGGACTTGTTCATCCATCTCCACCACAAGCTGGTGCATCCCCACCTTTGGTGTTTCTGGTTAAGTGACTTGAGCTCTATGCTTTGAAGCTAGTTGAATACGTCCTTTACTAAGGAGGTTCTGAAGTGCTACCCTGGCCAAGAAACTGCAGATCTGTCTCTCAGAGGCAACAGCTGGGGTTATAAGTTTATAATTGGAAACTTCCTTACAGTTGGTCATATGTTGCTTTGTCAAAAAAGACTAGGTTATTGAGTTTGTCCTGAACTTTGCATTTGGACCATTTCTAAGCTTTTCAGCCTTGCCCCAGATTTGTCCTTCTTGGGGTGACTATCCAGCACCTTTCTTCTTGTTTTCCTTGGGCAGCACAGCAAAGCTCAGAGAGCAGCTGCTACCATTGCAGCCTCACTAAGATGTTGGATAAATAAAAGCCAAAGTGATTCTTTTGAAGTATAAGTTTTCACCATTTGTTTGACCAGTCAGCCTCATAGATTCCTTCTTTTGTGAATTCCTAAAATCCTTATTTTCTGTAGCATTCATTTAGTTGTTGATATATGCTATCTTTTCAAATTATAATTGGTTTTGTTTTTATAGGTATTTGTCTATGTGACTCATTTTCCCAAGTAGATTATCAGGCACTTCATACAGGAACCATTTGTTACACTTGTTTGTATCCCCCATTAGGGATATACAATAAACATAAGAACTTAGTATGTTTGCCAAATAAAATAAATAATTGGAAGTAAAATGTGTCCTTAATATTGTGGGTGGAGATGTCTTATGTTCTTGGAATTCCCATATTGTGAACATCACTCTAGTATATAATTTTCCCCATAAAGAATGGTAACATGTAAGAAAGTTAAAATCAATCTCTTAAAACTCTCAATGATTCTATAAGTATAGAGTACATTTTGTGTAAATCTCTTGAAATAAATATGCTACTACCATACCCATCTTTCTGCATATTATAACTTAGGTTAAAGATGAACTTAGCTGATTATAACAAAATGAAAATAATAATGGTAAAGGAATACCTGCTGAATGTCTTTCAAATTGTATTTTTTCTGAAAGTTACACATTTCCTGAACCTCAATTAAAATGATTCTCCAATTTTCTCTGATTAAAAAAATTAAATGAGTGTATTTTGCACAGAGCAGAGCATCCACTAAAGTCATTTTAGAAAAGTTTTTTTCTTGTTTCCTTGTACAACCTGTAGGAGGCCCAATCACATCATAAACCACAAGTTGAAACTTGCTTTAACACTGCATTCTCTAATGTTACGAGCAATTTTTCCTTCTAAAAGACATAAATTTTACAAATTACTTAATTTTTTGCCTCTTTCATCATCAGCAATAACTGACATCTTTAATTTTTATCTAGTTTTTATTTATTTATTTTTTAATTTTAATTGTTGTCCTTGTACAGTGGTCTCCATTTTCCCCTGCTCTACCCACCCCATCTCCCACCCTCAATCCTACCACTCCCATTGTCTTTGTCCATGTGTCCTTTATACATGTTCTTTGATGACCCTTCCCTTTCTTTCCCCTGTTATATGCCTCCCTCCTCCCCTCTGGTTACTGTCAGTTTGTTCTTTATTTCAACATCTCTGGTTTTATTTTACTTGCTTTCAAAATAAAACATTGATTCGCAATTGCAAATGGGATGACTGGGACAGAACGTTGTTTTGCTGTTGACGGTCAAGGACAGAACAGGCTCAACGACTTGTTACTTTTTCCCTGTTTTTTGTAATTCAAATCTGTGCCACTATGAAGTTACAAACCACTCTTCTAGTGCCATATGCTTCTCATGAATGCTTGTGACTACACAAGCCATATCTGTCAGTACCAGGAAACAAAGGTGTTTAATTAGGAAATCAGTTTAAAAGCAGGCATTTAAAAAGATTTATCTCAAAAAGGAAATCTAGACAATTATATCATTAAACAATTAAGTCTAAACATAATGATGGCAAAACTATAATAATAAATAATGCACTGTTAGCTATCTTACAGGGAACTGGGCAAAGCCTGGATTTAGGATTACATCTAGGTTATATATTCATAATATCCACTGTTCTGAGTGTAGGTTCCTCCTGTTTCTTCTAAAAGGAAGATATTTAGAGGCTGTCTCATACATGCTATCCTCTTGCCTTTCTCATACTGCATTTGTCTGATTGACATGGTTTTACCATGGACCCATGAGCTTCTGGAAGAGCCCTTTTTCCACTAATGTTTCAGTCTTTCTCAGCGCCAGTGATGCCCCTCTTTTCTCCTCATTTGACAGGAGCCCAGCATTCCAGTGGAGATTTGAGAAGCTTGTGTACATGCACAATCTCAGAGTAGACAGGAGTGGGACACTGTGTTACTGCTATTAGGTAATAATGTTACTGCATTCACAACTAGCAGGTGCTATTGATACAGGGTACAGCTAAGCGGGGGGGGGGGCGGCAAAATAAGGATTTGGAATGGGGCCAGAACTTAGGGTGTCCAGGAAATATTACAGGGACATATAAGGTGTCCTCCCCCCTCCCCCCTTCAGGTGTGAGTTGGGGGAAGGGACAAATGGAGCAGGGACATGCAGAGCTGTTTTATGCAGCCACAGCTTTGCAGCTAATCCATGGCATGGTCATTTAACACATCTATAACCTTCAGCTGGTTGCATAGATACCTTAAATAGCTGTGGCCATGCTCTGAGCAGGGGGATGGAAAGGGACTTCCCTGACCAAAATGTAACCACGGGGCAGGTCCCCTGAATTACAGTGCCTGTGTGGGAGCTTGGAGAAGACTGGCTCCATGACATGGGACCACACCTGCCCAGACTCATTATGGCAGCCTAGTAAACTTGGTAATACAGGAATGCTGGCAGGTGTAACTGATTGCAGGAGGAGTCGGAAATAGGGCTGCAGAGGAGGATTGGCACGGGGATTTAAACTGAGACTTGGCAGCCATTAGAGGGAGAGCCATGTGGCTTTGGCCAGAGTAGAGAACCCTGCAGCCATGTGAAGAAAGAATTACCATGCAGCTTTAGCAGAGATCTGCTACTCGGCTTTGCCAGAGTGGTGAAACCCCCTCCCCACAGCTTTGGGGAGAGCCATGAGGTTTTGCCAGAGTGGGGACCCCCTCCCCACAACTTAGGTGAAGAGGGAACCATTCGGTTTGGCCAGAGTGCAGACCTCCACAGCTCTGGTGGAGAGAAGAACCATACGGTTTTGGCCAGAGTGGGGACCCCTGAAGCTTTGGTAGAAGAGGACCACATGGCTTTGGGGGACTCCCTTTGGCTGCATGGTCTGGGAAGCAAGAGAGATTTTGCCTGGAAGAAGGGTGAAAGAACTCTTGCCAGTAGGCCATGAGAAGGTGCCACATGGCTTTGGATTAATTAGAGATCCTGCCTGGACAACAACACAGCTGATGGTGTCAGGAGCCTGGATCCCGGACGTGTGCTTCTTTTCCTGAGTTACAGTGTCCTGAATTAGGGCAGAGGTAGAAGGAAGCACTGTGGGCATCCTAAAGGACTTTGATATCTTAATGAAGACATTAGGTCACTACATTAAGTCTGTATAGCATTAAATAAACATTTCCTTTCCTTTTCACAAATCTCTGGCATTGAGATGTCTTTCCTTATGGCGACAGACAATCGAGCCCAGTAGGGTGTCTTTTTGGTAGTAGTAGTATATTGTGACCCCCTTGGCCCCTTGGCCTTGCATGTGAGTGGCATATACTTGCTCTGTAACACTATGTGTGTCAAGGGCAGACAATCACCATATCCTGGGAGTAAATCTCTGGATCCATCAGCCCCTTTCACTGACATCAAGAGAACAGTACTTATATATTTTGGAAATTAGGCCCTTATCAGATGTACCATTTGCAAAAATGTCCTCCCATTCAGTGGGTTCCCTTTCCATTTTGTTGATGAAAATGCTTTCTTTTCCAACAAAGACAAACAAAAAAGTTTCTTTTGTTGTACAAAATCTTTTTAATGTGATATAGCCCCATTTGTTACAAAACAAAGAAAATATTTCTCTTTGTTTTCCTTGCTTAAGGAGATATATTGGCAAAAATATTGCTATAGGATATGTGTGAAATTTTACTGCCTATGATTTCTGCTAAGATTTTTATGGTTTCATGACCTACATGTAAGTCTTTAATCCATTTTGAGTTTATTCTTATATATGGTGTCAGTCTAGTTTCATTTTTTTGCACATATCTGTTCAATTTTCTCAATACCTTCTAGTTAAGAGACTGTCTTTACCCTATTGTGTATTCTTTCCTAATTTTCAAATACTAATTGATCATAAAAGCATGAATTTATTTCTGTGGTCTCAATCCTGTTCCATTGATCTATATGCCTGTTCTTGTGCCAGTACCAGGCTGTTTTGATTACTATGGCCTTGTAGTATAGTTTGATATCAGGTAGTATGATACCTCCAAAGTTTTTATTTCTTTTTTCAAAATTACTGAGGCTATTTGGGGTCTTTACTACTCAACGCCGAGAAGGTAAACAACATGATTTAAAAAATGGGTAAATGGGGGGAAGGAAGATGGCGGTACGGTAGGAGGAAGCACATTTCACTTACCCCTGCACACAGGAGAAAAACTAGGTCGATTTACAGTGGAACAGACCAAACAGATATGACATCAGAAACACAGCATATTTGAAAACAGGAGATTGAAAATTGAAGCAGACATTGAAAAACCAGACAGGAGAGCACTGCTACAGCATGGAGACCAGGGCGGGGACTGAGGTCCCAGGCCAGTGCTCACCATAAGAATCTAGAGAGCAAGCTGGGTCAACTGCTCCCTGCCCAGCCAAACAAGGTTTCAGCAGCACCGGGATAAATCTGGTTGCTTGAAATCTCAGAGAGGAGGTAAGGTCTCATAGCCTTGGGAGGACCGCACGTCGGAGCTCGCGGGACTGTCAGTGCGCCACTGGGGACCTGCGCTGCAGTAGCTAGGCGCCCACGTGCCATTGGGGACATGCATGGCGACCAATCAGTGCCCCATGTCACAGTTGGTGCACCTGCATGGACGGCTGGGAGATCGTAGGCGCCTGTGTGCGACCTGCAAGGTGGTCAACTCCCGCCCTCATGACAGTCGGCGACCTCGCATGGAAGGCTGGGAGATCATAAGCGCCTGCGTGTGACTGCGGTAGGTGCACCCTGCCTTAGAGGATACGCCTGAGGCCCTGTACAGAGAGGCCCTGGGCTACCTCTGAAGACAGTAACCCAAACATACCTGAGTGCTAAACAGGGAGAAAAGCAACACCATCACCCCTCCGCCATCGCAGCCAGCAAGACCAGAAAAACTGGCTTGGCAAGATTGATAACAGCAAGAGTTGGTGGTTTTTTTTTTTGTTTTTGTTTTTGTTTTTTGTCTTTTTTTTAAAATTATTTTTTAATAGTTTTACCTTTTTACCCCTCAACTCCTTTTGCTTCTCCTTACTTCTTTCTTGTTTTACTCCTTCTTCCTTTCTTTCCAACCTTATCTCTTCTTCCTTTCAATTTTTTATTTTCTTTTTCTTCCTGCATTTTTTCTTCTCTTTTTAAATACCCATGAGTGAGACAAAAATATAACAAAACAAAACAAAAAATCCCTGGAACTGTGAAAAAAAACAGAGTTGGTCCCAAAGAGGGGGCATTGCAACAGCTGAGGCAGTGGAAGTTGTGAATACCAGGATACCCGAAGGAGACAGCACCGCTGAATCTCACAGGTATTCTACCACAGAAGTTCACACCATAAACCCAGGGAGCCAGAACAGGTCAATTTAAGAAGCTGAGGCTAACAAGAAGACCCTCACAAACAATGGAAAGACAAAGAAACAATCCTCAAATGAAAGAAAAGGAGGAAGCCCCAGAAAGAATGCTAAATGAAATGGAAGCAACTCAACTATCAGATTTTGAGATCAAAGCAATGGTTGTCAGGAAGGTACAAGAGCTCTCAATGATCTACCAGAAACTACAGGGAAGCTTCGAGGAACTCAATGCAAACTATATCAACATGAAAAAGGAAATAGAAACTATTAACAAGGGCCAAGAGGAAATGAAAAATACATTTCTGAACTGAAGAACACAGTGGAAGGAATGAAAAGCAGAATCAATGAAGCAGAAGATCGGATCATCAAGTTGGAGGACCAAGTAGGAAAAAATGTCCAGAAAGAACAAGAAAAAGAAAAGAGCCTCAGAAAGAATGAAGAGGGATTAAGAGAAATGCAAGACAATATGAAATGTAATAATATCTGTATAATAGGGGTTCCAGAAGGAGAAGAAGAAGAGCAATGGATAGAAACCCTGCTTGAAAAAGTAATGATGGAAAACTTCCCTAATTTGATGAGAGAAAAAGTCACACAAATCCAGGAATCACACAGTCCCAATCAAGAGGAACCCAAAGAGACCCACTTCAAGACACATAAAAATTAAAATGGCAAAATTCCAAGACAAAGAGAGAATATTAAAGGCAGCAAGGGAGAAAAAGGAAGTAACATACAAGGGAGCCCTGTTAAGGTTAGCAGCTGACTTCTCAATGGAAACACTCCAAGCTAAAAGACAATGGCAAGAAATATTCCAAGAAATGAGAACCAAAGGCCTGCAACCAAGACAATTTTACCCAGCAAGGCTTTCAATCAAGATAGGGTGCCAAATAAGGAGCTTCTCAGACAAAAGAAGTCTAAAACAATACTCTTCTACCAAACCAGTTCTGCAAGAGATACTAAAGGGACTGCTTTAAGAAAAGGAAGGGGGAGAGAGAGAGAGAGAGAGAGAGAGAGAGAGAGAGAGAGAGAGAGAGAGAAGAGAGAGACAGGTACAAAAATGGCAATGAATAAGTACTGTTCAATAATAACCTTAAACGTAAATGGATTAAAGGCTCCAGTCAAAAGGCATACAATAGCTAAATGGATAAGAAAGCATGACCCACACATATGCTGCCTATAAGAGACCCACCTCAGGACAAAAGACCAACACAGACTCAAAGTGAAGGGCAAGAAACAAATTTTCCAAGCAAATGGACAGGAAAAAAAAGCCGGGGTAGCAATACTCATATCTGGCAAAATAGACTTCAAAAGAAGAGCCATAAAGAGAGACCAGAAGGTCACTTCTTAATACTCAAGGGAAGAATCCACCAACAAGACATAAACATTGGAAATATATATGCACTCAACATAGGAGCACCTAAATACATCAAGAAAATCTTAGAGGACTTCAAGAAAGATATTGACAGCAACACAATTATAGTAGGGAATTCTAACACCACACTTTCAAAAATTGAGAGATCTTGCAAACAAAAAATTAACAAGGATACTGTGGCATTGAACAACACTCTAGATGAAATGGACTTAACTGATATATATAGGGCCCTTCATGCCAAAGAAACTAAATACACATTCTTTTCAAATGCACATGGAACATTTTCAAAGATGGACCACATGACAGGACACAAAACAAGCCTCAACAAATTCAAGAAAATTGAAATCATACCAAGCATTTTCTCCAGCCACAAGGGACTGAAACTAGAAACCAACCCCAAGGGGAAAAACCCCAAATCCTCAAAATCATGGAGATTGAATAGCATGCTATTAAACAATGAGTGGGTCAAGAATGAAATTAGGGAGGAAATCAAAAAGTTTCTGGAAAGAAATGAAAATGAACACACAATGACCCAAAACTTATGGAACACAGCAAAGGCAGTCCTCAGAGGGAAGTTCATAGCGGTACAGGCCAACCTAAAAAAGATAGAAACATTTCAAACAAACAACTTAACCCAAAGCCTACAAGACCTTGAGGAACAACAACAAAGACAGCTCAGAGCAAGTAGAAGGAAGGAAATAACTAAGATCAGAGCAGAATTAAATGACATAGAGACTAAAAGCACAATTCTAAGGATCAATTAATCCAGGAGCTGGTTATTTGAAAAGATAAGCAAAATTGACAAGCTTTTAAGCAGGGTCATCAAGAAAAAAGGAGAGAGGACCCAAATATATACAATCAGAAATGAAAGAGGAGAGATTACAACTGACACCACAGAAATACAAAGGATTGTAAGAAATTACTACGAAGAACTGTATGCGAAGAAATTTGAAAACCTAGGTGAAATGGATAAGTTTGTAGAAAAATATAATCTCCCAAAACTCAATGAAGAAGAAGCAGAAAACCTGAACAGACCAATAAGAGCAGATGAAATTGAAGCAGTAATCAAAAAACTCCTGACACACAAAAGCCCTGGACTGGATGGTTTCACAGAAGAATTTTACGAAGCATCTAAGGAAGAGCTAACCCCTATCCTTCACAAACTTTTCGAAAAAATCCAAAATGATGAAAGACTGCCAAATTCTATTTATGCAGCCAGCATCGTTCTAATCCTCAAACCAGATAAAGACATAACAAAGAAAGAAAACTTCAGGCCAATATCGCTGATGAACATGGACGCTAAAGTTCTCAACTAAATATTGGCAAACCACATCCAACAATACTTTAAAAAGATCATACACCATGACCAAGTGGAATTCATCCCAGAGATGCAAGGATGGTTCAACATTCACAAATCAGTAAATGTAATGCATCACATAAACAAAAGCAAAGACAAAAATCACATGATCATACCAATAGATGTGGAAAAAGCATTTGATAAGGTACAGCACCCATTTATGATAAAAACACTCAGCAAAGTGGGAATTGAGGGAGCATTCCTCAACATAATATTGGCCATATATGAGAGACCTACAGCCACCATCATACTCAATGGACAAAAACTAAAATCTTTTCCACTAAGATCAAGAACAAGACAAGGTTGTTCACTTTCACCACTTCTATTCAATATAGTATTGGAAGTATTAGTCACAGTGATTAGACAAGAAAAGGAAATAAAAGGCATCCAAATCAGAAAGGAGGAAACAAAACTATCATTGTTCGCAGATGACATGATAGTGTACATAGAAAATCTTATAGACTCGGCCAAAAAGCTGCTAGACCTAATAAATGCATTTGGCAAAACAACTGGATACAAAGTCAATATCCAGAAATCAAAGGCATTTTTGTATACCAACAATGAAACAGCAGAAGCAGAAGTCAAGAAAAAAATCCCATTCGATATAGCAAAAAGAAAAATAAAACCTAGGAATAAACCTAACCAAGGAGGTAAAAGTCCTGTATGCAGAAAACTATACAACACTGAAGAAAGAAATTAAGGAAGACACAAATGGTAGTATCTACCTTGTTCATGGATCAGAAGAATTAACATCATCAAAATGTCCATACTACCCAAAGCAATTTACAGATTCAATGCAATACCTATTAAACTACCAATGGCATATTTCACAGATATAGAACAAACACTTCAAAAATTTATACGGAGCCATAAATGACCTTGATTAACCGCAGCAATTTTGAGAAAGAAGAGCAAAGTAGGAGGGATCACAATACCTGACACCAAACTGTATTACAAGGCCACTGTAATCAAAACAGCCTGGCACTGGTACAAAAACAGGCACATTGACCAGTGAAATAGAACAGAGAGCCCAGAAATCAACCCAATTCTCTACAGTCAATTAATATTTGACAAAGGAGGCAGCAACATAAAATGGAGTAAATATCACCTCTTCAACAAGTGGTGTTGGGAGAACTGGACAGCTATGTGCAAAAAAAAAAAAAAAAAAATGAAACCCAAGCACCAACTTACACCATACACAAAAATAAATTCAAGGTGGGTAAAAGATTTAAATATAAGCTGTAACACCATTAAAGTCCTAGAGGAGAACATAGGCAGGAAAATTTCAGACATTTCACGCAGCAACACTTTTACTGATATGTCCTCTAAAGCAAGGGACATAAAGGAAAGAATAAACAAATGGAATCTCATCAAAATAAAAAGCTTCTGCATGGCTAAAGAAAACAATATTAAAATAAAGAGAGAATCAACTGTATGGGAAAACATATTTGCCAATAATACCTCAGACAAGGGTTTAATCTCCAAAATATATAAAGAACTTATATGACTCCACTCTAAGAAGACAAGCAACCCAATTAAAAAATGGGCAAAGGACTTGAACACACACTTCTCCAAGGAGGACATACAGAAGATCTAGAGACACATGAAAAGATGCTCAATATAGCTAGCTATCAGAGAGATGCAAGTTAAAACCACAATGAGATACCACTTCACACCAGTCAGAATGGCCATCATAAACAAAGCAACAAACAACCAGTGTTGGAGAGGTTGTGGACAAAAGGGGACTCTAGTGCACTGTTGCTGGGATTGCAGACTGGTACAACCACTATGGAAAGCAGTATGGAAATTTCTAAGAAATCTAAAAACGGATCTACCTTTTGACCCAGCAATTTCACTGCTTGGATTATATCCTAGAAACCCTGAAACACCAATCCAAAAGAACCTATGCACCCCAATGTTCATAGTAGCACAATTTACAATAGCCAAGTGTTGGAAACATCCTAGGTGCCCATCAGTAAATGAATGGATGAAGAAACTATGGTACATTTACACAATGGAATTCTATGCAGCAGAAAGAAAGAAGGAGCTCCTTCCCTTTCGCGACATAATGGATTGAACTGCAGAGCATTATCCTAAGTGAAATAAGCCAGGAGGTGAAAGACAAATACCATATGATCTCACTTTTAACAGGAACCTAATAAACAAAACAAAGAATCAAGCAAAATATAACCAAAGACACTGAAATTCAGAACATGCTGACAGTCACCAGAAGGGAAAGGGGAGGGAATTCCAGGGGAAAAGGGGAAGGGTTTAGGGCAACAAGTATGAAAGACACATGGACAAAAGCTAGGGGAGGTGGAATTGGGAGGGAGGTGGGGAGGGCTGGGGCGGTGGGTGTGATGGGAGTAGAAGGCAGAAAACTGTACAAGAACAAGTATTACTATAAAATTAAAAAAATGGGTAAATGACTTGAATACACATTGTATGTGTCCAAAGGGGACATACAGATGGATAACAGACATATGAAAAAGTGCTCAACATCACTTATCATGAGAGAGATTCATATTAAAACCGCAATGACATATCATATCACTCTTGTTGGGATGACTATTATCAATTAAGCAACAAAAAGCAAGTGATGGCCAGGATGTGGAGAAATGGGAATCCTACTGCACTGTTGGTGGGAATGCAGACTGGTGCAGCCACTGTGGAAACAGTATGGAATTTCCTCAAAATATTAAAAATGGGTCTGCCTTCTGACCCAACAATCGCACTTCTGGGAATGTATCTGAAAAAACCTGAAACACTAATTCAAAAGAATATATGCACTCCTATATTCATTACAGCATTACTTACAATAGTCAATATCTGGAAACTGCCTAAGTGCCTATCAATAGATGAGTAGATTAAAAAGTTGTGTTGCATTTACACAATAGAATGCTACTTGGCTGTTAGAAGGAAATTTTACTTGTTACAACAGTATGATGGACCTGGAGATTATTATACTAAGTAAAATAAGTCAGTCATAGAAAAAAATGTACCATAAGATCTCATTTCCTAATGAATAAAATAAACTGACAAAAATAGAAAGTAAGGCATGGATACATGCAACCAACTGATAGCTGTCATAATGGAGAGTGTTTGCGGGGGCTGGATGAAAGGTAAAGGGATTACACAAGCACGCACACACCGGTATATAACACATAGACACAGAAAACAGTCTGGTGTTATCCAGAGTTAAAGGAGGTTGAGGAAGTAGGTGAAGTAAGCAGAAAGGGGGAATGGGGACAGAAACAGACTGTGCTTGGCACAAAAAGTATAGATAATATTTTGTTGAGTTGTACACTTCAACCATGTATGGTTTTGTGAACCAATGTCACCCCAACAAATTCAATTAAACATGTTTTTTATTTTAAAGAGGGAGAACAGTACTTGTAATTTTTTCCTTCATAGTGGATCCAATTTTCCTGTTCCCCCAAGAAATACAGTTCTAGACACTGCGCCCCCATCTGCCCTGCACCCTCTTGTAAACCAGTAAAAATCCTCCCTAATTCTGGCTAAAGTTTTCTCCCAAGTTCATTTAAGAGATTTGGTTGAAATCTGATGTGACAGAAGTTTAAAAAATGGTGGCTATTATTTGTATTATCCACGCATAGAGCCACTCATCAACAATTTTTTCTCAGTTCCAGGCATAGCCTTAATGATCTGCTTGGGTTTTGTTTACTAAAACAGCAGAAGATATAAAGGAAGAACAAATTGCATAGCTCACTGATGTCCATAAACATTTTTTTCTGAAGATCAAGGCTTGGTTTCTGTGTCTCAGCTTTAAGAAATACAGAGGTGTGGGTAATAGTTTTCTAAAAACAGTTGCTATTTAGAATTATACCAAATTATATATATCTGCTATAAATAACATAAAGCTTCCTTATTAACATGTTAATTTTTAAACTTTTAATAAGGAAGCTTTATTATTTATGAACTTGTTATAGAGTTATGCTATATAGTTCCCAGGTATCTGTAATTCTTATGTCACTGATGTATCTGTTCTAAATATTTGGGAGTTTTCAGTTTCTAAAGTTTTGTAGTTAAGATTATATTTTTTGTTTAAGTTTCTTGGATATTTTGCCTATTTTTCTATTTGCCTGTAAAATGACTGGAAATCACAGATAATGAAGTCAGTTCAGAGACATGAAACTTCTTAAACTCTGATTATGAACACATCCCAGCAAAATACTTGGAAGCATTTGGGTTATCACAAGCCAGATTCAATTCTTAATGATTGAATACTTACAATAAAGAGCAAACATTACAAAAGCAAAATATATCCTGATTGGTTCTCTATTACCACTTTCATGGTAACAATTCCCTTATATTATGTATACCTTATGTTTTGCAAATGTATTTAAGGTATTTTTAAATGGTACGCTGCCTTTAAATTGATGATTTAAAAATGCTGCACTAGTGTGAACTTCTTGGGAATGGACACTACCTTATTCTTTTCTCAGTTATTTGCTTATGCATCTTTGCCTAGCATTAGTGAAAAAATGTTAAAAAAATAACAATGAAAATGAAGACTGGTGATATTGGTTAATCTTTGACACTTTTCATATGTAAAGGAGTGATGTGATGGTTTTACAGGGGTTTTTAAGTTCGTTTAACAGATGAATTGCACAAAGGATAAATAAATAACCTGAAGTCATGTACCTTGCTAGAACTAAGATTCCAATCCAGGCCACCCATTGGCACAGTCTACTTTCTTTATTTTATTTTATTTTTAAATACACTTTACATTCAATATTATTTTCTATTGATTTCAGGTGTGTAGTATAGTGGTTAGGCAATCATATACTTTACAAAGTGGTCAGTCCGCTGATATTGCCAGTACCCACCTGGAACCATACCTAGTTATTACACTATTATTGCACAGTCCACCTTCAAACCCTCTGCCTGGATCATTGAGTCCCAACCTAAATGTGCCCTGTCTTTTGTGCTGTGTTTCACCATTAGACCTGTTTTGTGGGGCTGCCCATTACCTTCTATCTGTATTTCCCATCAGCTTGGATTTTAAGTCTCTCATATACAATCTCCCATGCACTGTGCCTCTGTCCTGTATTATTCAACTTCTTTCACACACCCCCTTCATGTTAAGTGTAATCAACTTTGGCATGAAGATGATCACTTGAGTCTTAAATGTCACTCAATTCACTTCAGATCTTGCAACCCCAAGGATACTTGCCTGCCTGTAAAGTGTTTTTTTTTTTTTTTTTTTTTTTTTTTTTTTTTTTTTTTTTTTTTTTTTTTTTTTTTTTTTTTTTTTTTTTTTTTTTTTTTTTTTTTTTTTTTTTTTACCTCAGTTAGCAAGTGAAAAACTGAAGGGGGATAAATATCACAATGGAATAGTTGTATAAACAAAAGACATTCTGATAGCTGTGAATTTACAAATGACTGAATTTTCATTTGGAACATTGAATTCTTTCAATTTTTATAGGGATTGCATTTTTTCTTTGTACACTATACATATAAGATGTGATTGAAAAAAATCTTTAGGATTCCATTTTGTTACCCTGGGAAGTATGACACTCTCCACTAATTTTTTTAAAAAAAGTCTTCTGATTATTATTCTTTAAGAATTCCATAAAGTAACAGGTATCAGACTCACAGCATCATGGCAGCATTAGTATTTAACTGTCGTGTTATTGCAGCAAGGTACATTCTTTAACATTTCCCATGAACTTTCTTCCTGGCAGTGATCTGGAGTTATTTTTAAGGTTTTATTTATTTATTTTTTAGAGAGAGGGGAAGGGAGGGAGAAAATGAGGAAGAGAAACATCAGTATTTGGTCACCTGTCATGTGCCCCACACTGGGGACCTGGCCTGCAACCCAGACATGTGCTCTGACTGGGAATCGAACTGGTGACCCCTTGGTTCACAGACTGGCACTCAGTCCACTGACCCACACCAGCCAGGGCTGATCTGGAGTTTTTCGTAAAATTTTAAGTTGGATCACTTCTTCCATTTGACACTGATGAAACTCTCATCATTGTGGGATTTAAAACCCAAAGACAAGCGGGAAATATAAAGCAACATCAGTAATATAGATGAGGTGTATTAAGGCAATAGTTAAGAATATTTGATCTGACTAAAGGCACTAAATGAACTAGGAAAAAAGGTTTCACCCAATGATGACAGATAAGTAATCATAAGATTACCTTGCCAAAGTCAACTTACTGTATTTTGCCATGTATAATGTGCACACTTTGCCCAAATTTCTGAGGGAAAATTAAGGAAGCGCATTATTATATGGGCAGTACTAATTCTGTACCTGTATAAATGTTTTTAATTCTTTTCTTAATGTTTATGTGTTAAAAGTGTAACTCTAGAAAGCAATAATGATATCCAAATGCAAAATAATAACCTGAAATATGATCATCAGTTTTGTTTCTAAATATAAAAATTGAATTAAAAACTTAAAATGAGAGAATTTTTTTTTCCCTGAAAGTTTGGGTGAAAAAGGCAGAAACACATTATACATGGGAGCAGGTTATTGTTTTACTTTTCTTTTGTTCAGCAAGAAGTTTTAATTATAGAATTTAACTAAAAGGTTTTCAACATGAGTGGAAAGTAAGAAATTACTTTCCTTCCACATTAAGGAAATGTGGAAGAAACAAATAATAACCATAAAGTGATTTTGATATTAAAATAGTATTTTCCATAATGTACCTTTTCAAGGACTTTATTAAGTATAGGTAGTTGAGCTAGAATGTTCAGAAAATAATTGAGGCAATATGGAATTGTAAACAAAAAAACTGAGTCTGAAATGTTGAAGTAAATTAAATACAAGATTAAATATGTTTTTGGATTGATATAATAAAATGTAAAATAAAGCATTAATGGATAAAAGTGCATTAAAACTATCATTTCATTAATAGTAAAGATAAATACATTTTATCAATTTTCACAGGTAGGCACACTTTATAAACTTTACACATGTTCATTTTACTGAGAACTTTTAGGTTAAAAAAAGTTTTCAAATTATTTCCAAGTAGAGGCCTATTGCCAATGTCTATTTTCAGTACCACGGGCACAAAGTGCATTCAGCAGCACAAAGGACATGTTTTAAGACAGAACTTTTGCTTTCAAAGTGATTATTAGACTCTTAAATCATACACTGATTGGTTGGTGCCATCAGCAGCAAAATGTGTTACTGTTTTAATAAAAAAAAGGTTGAATATAGTTTAAGAAAATTACTTCTGTTTTCCCAGCTTTCTAAGACTTTACAACCCAGGTAATAAAAAAATAGCAATTTTATTTCCCATACCTTGTTTCCCATACCCCTTTGCCTGCACTGATACTTCATTTAAAGTGATCATGTTGTTGAATCACTTATTAAGAAATGCGATATGCTTTTTTTCTAAGAAACTTAAATGATATCTCTAAACATAGCTTTGCAAATTAAAGTGGTGATCACTTTATCTAGTGTGTGGTGGGTATTTCTAAAATTAGATACTTAGGAGGTTTTCTCAACAAAACCTGTGCCCAGTTTCTCTTTATTGAGTTGTCATTGAAATCACTGGCAGCAGAGTTGAAGGTTTTATTTAAGAGAATAAGTTGATGTCTGGTATTGACTGAGGACACGACATTTGCAGTTAGTCTGAAGTGGTACAATTTGAAAACACTTACAAGGAGAATTACTATTTTGTAGATTCTCTTTTTATTATGGGAAACTCCAAATATCAGCAGAAATAGAATAATTACTCTCCATGCACTCGTCATCCAGTATGAACACTTACCCACTCATGGCCGATACTGCTCCAAGTACATATACGCCCCCTCAACTTCCACACTTTTTGAAAAAAACCCATGACATTCTAATTTGTAAATATTCCCTATTAACCTCTAAAAGTAAAAAATGATATCACTATCATATCTAAAACTTTACAATAGTTCCTTGATGTCAAAACAGATCAAATATTCATTTGGTGCTCAATTTTCCAATAGTTTTATAATTCTCATATTTCATACTCCTTATTTTAAAATAAGTGTAGACTCATAGGAAGTTTCAAAAATGATAGAATCCTGTGAACTCTTATCCTAATATTGTCCCCAGTGGTGATATGTCATACAACTGTAGTAAAATACCAAAACAAGGAAATTTACATTGGTAACATATTGTTAACTGGAGTATAAACTTTACTCAGTTTTCACTGTTTTGTGTGTGTGTGTGTGTGTGTATTTAGCCAATTTGAACCACAACCAAGATACAGAACTATGGTATCATCACAGAGGAACTCTCCTGTACTAATCCTTTATAGTCCAATCCAAACCCATAACTTCTTGCCTGTACCTGGCAACCATTAAGCCACTCTCCATCTCTATGTCTTTGTCATTTCGATAAGGTCGTAAAGCTGGAATAAAATACTATGTAACCTTTTGAGATTGACTTTTTATATTAAGCATAAAGCCCTTGAGATTCATTCAAGTTATCTCATGTATCAAAATCAAGATTCACAAAGTCGGGATTCAAACCTTGTCTGTATGTCCCCAAAGCATGCCCTTAACAATATTGTGGTGGATCCTGGCTGGCATGATTCATGTATGTTGTGGATGCTTGTGAACAAATACACATGGACAACAGAAGTCCTATGGAGAAAAAGGGATGGCATGGCCACTCTCTGAGAGAGAGCTGGTGACAGGGCCAGAGATCCCAGTCCCTGCCTGCCTGGCCAGGCTTTTATTGCTTCTCTGGCTACATTACATGGAAGGTAGTCCTTATTTACTATGCACAGGTTCACTGCAGAGGACTGCCTTTTACAGATAACAAAGGAAAGAACGCTGCTAATTACTTCAAAGACAAGGATGTTGCAGATCAGGGGGAAAAGTGGTTGAACAGGTCACACTCCATACTTGGGAGGTTTAGCTCAGATTTTAGGAAATTGCAGTAAGCCCTTGATGCCTCAATTCAGGGTGAGGGAGTTTTAGCAAAAACAAGTCTCATAGCAGTCTAGGTACAATGCAGGGCTGATTCCCCATGGGAAAACCTATCCACAGGCATGGTCCTGCCTGCCACTTGCATCCCACTGGTTTTCCATGTGAGGGCTGAGCTACATTTCCACGACATGTGAAACTGTTCCCTACACAATATCATGCTGTCTCACATGATAAGTAACATGTGTTAAAAATTTAAATCATTATCCAATGAATATTACTCTATATAACATAATCCTTACTTTAAGTTGTTCATTTTAAGTATTAAATCAATTAAAATTTACAAAAACTAGAGAGCACAGATGAACTTCATTGTATTTTACTTGGAAAAATGGTCATGGTAAAAACAGTTTAATTAAATATTACCTCACATTTTACTAATTATGTCAGTAAGAATAATACTTTTTCTTTCAGTTGAATTATGCTAAGAAAGTCTATACTGCTCTTTCCCTCCCCTCCTCTACTACTAAACAGGGTAAGTAGTACTAGCTTTTACAGACTAAAGTTAACTCATTGAGGGGAAACATCAGCATCACAATGGCGTAAGTTGCCCTGTCTTTTGTCTTCCCATTTTAAAGACTAATGTTTGACATCCAACCATGAACAAAAATGCCTCTGTGGGACTTGTGTGATCCACCACCATATGACAAGGGATTCAGGCCGAGTCTCTCACATTTGTGCATTGGGGATTATGCAGCCAGACCACGTAACTGGCTGTGAAACAGCAGGAGCCAAAGTAGTGGCCCCAGTCCCTCCTGTGGAAGTCAAGGAAAACTGTAATGTTCTGACTGGTGCAGATGGCTAGGGATAAAAAGCCTTGTGAAGGCTTTGTGAAAGCCTCTGAGAAGCCCAAGCTTCTCATCAGATCTTTATCCATGACCATTTTATATCCTTTATCGTTATCAGATAACTATTGTTTTATTCAGATACTTTCCCGAGAGCTCTTGGAATTAGCTATAAGCCAGAATGCTTTGTCTTCAACAAAAGGTACTGTCTCAGAGACCTATGCAGTATACTATGACAGGTAGTCTGGCTTCTAATGGCATTAATAACTTTGAGATCATACTGTGGGACTGAGTAAGGATTTTTTTGAACTTTAGTTGGAAAAGCTGATGCATTTGTGAAACTGATAATACAAAATCAAGTGGAGCAAGAATTAGAGGGGACTGAATGATCTAATGAAGAATGATTATAATTTCTATGGTTCTTTTTGACTGGAACATTGTAGGCTCTTTTTGATTGGAATATTGTAGGTTCTTTAAAACTCTGTTGTCTGGACTGAAGGAAGTTTTTATCTTTTCTCTTAAACTATCTAAAACTCATAACAATTTAGTAGATTATAATTTGTAAGCAGAAATAAGACATTTGTCTTTCTCCTGCTTGATCCCCCTAAAATTGAAGTTATTGAATATTCTTATTTATATCAATATAATTATATACATAGGTTCTATTACAATCTGTTCCCCTTATATTAGGACATAATTGGAAACATTGCTTCTGTAACCAAGGCTTTGACTGGAATGCCATTTTTGAGAATAAGATGCATAGATTTAGATATGAATAGACAGTTTTAAGGAATTAAGGTTGCCTTTACAGAGCCATTAGAGTTCCAGCCTCACAAGCAAGTAAGGAAGGTAACTTCATGGTAAGCTCAGGGACTTTAAGATATTTTGAGACTTGGACAAGAGAGGAATTAACCCAGTTTTGTAAGTACTTCAGTTAAATTCTGATGGTGAGATTTTGGCTTTGCTGTCTAATCCCCAGAGATTTTTTTTTAAAATCATTGCTCTATTACAGTTGTCCCTATTTTCCCTGTTTCCTTACTGGCCCTGCCCTCACTCTCCTCCCATCACTCCCACAGTCAATCCTTACCCTGTTGTTCATGTCCATGGGGTTGTGTATAGCTGTTCATTTATCAGACCCTTCCCCTTCTTTCTCCCCTTATCCTCCTTCCATATCCCTTCTGGTCGCTGTGAGTCTGTTCCTCATTTCCATGCCTCTGTTTGTATTTTGCTTATTTGTTTGTTTTGTACATTAGGCTCCTTTTATAGGTAAGATCATACAGTATTTGCCTTTCACCAGTTGGCTTATTTCACTTAGCACAACAGTCTTGAGTTTCACCCATTCCATCTTGAAAGATAGGGGTTCCTTCTTTCTTTCTGCTGTGTAGCATTCCAACGTGTAATTGCACCAGAGGTTTTTGATCCACTCATGTCTTGGCAATCCCCAGAGACTTTTAAAAGCCAAATCTGAGATTCTTTAGAAAAGTTTTAGCAAAGCAAACTTTAAAAAGGCTATGTGGTCTTTTGACATTTTTGCTGTACTTATATAAATGATCAGGCCAAATTTAATGAGACTAATCTTATTTTATAAATTAGAGTTATCTTACCTTGATTGTATTTGATGAAAATGGGAGTAATTTGAGGGAGATAGTTTCTATTTTAATGGAAAATGATAGCCTGCTTTTGTGGGTTATCAGATTCTATTCCTGCTCATTGTCTTGAGCTATTTTCACCTCTCTGTAAACTGGATCCTGCCAACTTGTATGTTTTGTCAGTAAGTAAAGATTCTAATTTTTCTTCACATCCTCCTCACTTGGCTTCACTGAAAACTGAAATCTGACTTCCAAGATTCTTACTTAGATTCCAGATTACCTCATACTTGCCCTGTACCTGAATATCACAAGCTGAAACTAAATGCTTTCATATAAACTTTAAATGACTTACCACAACTGAGCAGGTCATTGGTGACATTTACTAGATCATCCACATCTTCCATGCTCTGCTCTTGCAAATAACCAAGACTGTTAACACTAATGTCTCACTCCACTATCTAAAGATATTTTAAATCCACTATCTAGAAATCTTCTTGACTGGCTTCCTTGTGGACTCAGAAAGTTGGTTTACCCCAACCATTAAGCCTTGTTTTTTCTTGTTGTTTCCTTGTTCTAATTTCTGCTCATCTTTTCCTTTGCAGAACTGTTACCTCCCAGTTTCTAACCCAAGTCTTCATTCCACTACAATCAATCCAGCTATTTTGTTGTGAAAGTTTTGGAGAAATTTCAGATGGGGAAAATGTAGGTATTAATAGACCACACAAGTGGTATGGAAATTACTTCAAACTGAAAATATGTAAATAATTAGTATCAATAAAAGAAATTTCATCTAAACTTAAATAGTCTGCTAAAATACAGATGCCATTGACTAACCCCTCCACTCAAAGTAGTTTCCTGGTTGGAAAAATGGGCTCTTACTACTGGGGCATGTGAATTAAGCTGGCCATTAACATCAAAAAGTCCAATAGAAACTTTCATATATTTCCATTGAATTGGTATATGTACCTTTATCTCTATTTATCTAATTACTTATTACTAAGCAACATGTAAATGAACCTTGTCTTTTCTCTTGTTAATCTGTCTATTGTCAGTTAATTCTTAGGCCCCCAACCATTTGAGCCAATGCTGGTAGAGACAAATATTTCCTATTGCAAAATGCAGAGTGGTAGTAATTGTTTTTGTTTATATAGTTGACCCTTAAACAGCAAGGATTTGAACAGCAGAGGTCCACTTACACATGCATTTTTTTCAATAAATACTGTAAATGTATTTCTTCTTCCTTAAAATTTTTAAATAATATTTTCTTTCTGATAGCATATTTTATTGTAAGAATACTTTATATAGTATATACAACATAAAATGCATGTTAATCAACTGTTTATGTTCTTGGTAAAGCTTCTGGTCAACAGCAGCTATCAGTAAAGTGTTAGGGAGAGTCATAAATTGTATGTGGATTTTTGACTGCAGGGTAGGGGGTAGTGTTGTTGCCCTTAATCCATGTGTTGTTTAAGGCTCAACTCTAATTTGATTAAGGAATGTTAAATATAAGTATAAAAACTTTAAGAGCTTATAAAGTTAGAGAGTAGTTGGCATCATCCCTACCTGTGTATGTATGTGGTTTGTGTGTGTGAGAGAGTGACTCAAAGTGTGTTGGCTGGGCCCCAGAGGACATGAAGCTGTCTTGAAGCCTTGCTTCCTTTGCTACCACACACATGTATGAAAATCCCAAGTGATATGTCTTCATCTTCTGTTTCAAAGCCCCTTCCTCCAAAAGCAGAGATTAAAAGAAGGCATGATAGAGAAAAAAAGGAAGTCAAGTGTATGTATTTGTTTATTATACTCCTTTTTTATGTTCATATATGTTCATTGGCATAGAAAAGCATCAAATAAATTATTAAGTGAATAAAAGCAGGTTACAACACATGATCTAACCACCATTCTACTGTCTGCTTGTATGAGTTTATGCTGTTGTATTTTATGTGCATCACATTTTCCTTATCTGTTCATTCATCAGTGGACACAGGTTATTTCCATATCTTGCCTATTGTGAATATAGCTGTAGTAAACATGGGAGCATAGATATATCTTTGAGATTCTGACTTCATTTCCCTTGAAGTGGAATTGCTGTATCATATGGTAGTTGTATTTTTAATTTTTTTGAGGAACTTCATACTGTTTTCCATAGTGGTTGAACTAGTTTACATTCCCGCCAACAGTGCACAGGGACTCCCTTTTCTTCACATTTTTGCTAGTTTATTTTGTCTTTTTAAAAATATATTTTATTGATTACACTACTCTGCTTCCCAGATAAGGCAAAGTTAAGGAGTTCATCATCACCAAACCCTTCTTGTATGAAATGTTAAAGGGACTTATGTAAGAAAAAGAAGATGATCAAAAATATCAACAGTAAAATGAAAACAAACTCACAACTATCAACAACTGAACCTAAAAAAAGCTAAGCAAACAACTAGAAGAGGAACAGAATCACAGAAATGAAGATCACATGGAGCATTATAAGTGAGGATGTGGAAGGGGGAGAATGGGGGAAAAGGTACAAGGAATAAGAAGCATAACTGTTAGGTACAAAATAGGCAGGGGGAGATTAAGGATAGCATAAGAAATGGAGAAGCCAAAGAATTTATATGTATGACCCATGGACATGAACTAAAGGAGGTGGATACTGATGGGAGGGGGGTGCAGGGAGGATGGCAATAATGGGCAAAAAAATGGGACAACTGTAATAGCTTAATCAATGAAATATACTTAAAAAAAGAAATGGTCCCCCAGAAATATAGACAGCTTACAACTACAGAGTAACAAAGGTAATTCAGGAGAGAAATCTCCTCTTTTCCAAATGAAAATCTGGGTACATTTCAGCTAAGATGGAGGTGTAGGTAGAAACCCTTTGCTTCTTTGCACAACCAATAGGAGGATAGCAACCAATCTAAAATCAATGAAGAATGAGAAGTGCCAGAAAAATCAAATTGCATGGAAATCCGACAACCAAGAAATTAAAGAAACAGTCAACCAGACTGACCAGACTAGTAAAATGGGTGGATGGAGAGAGTCTGCAGTGAGGCTGCGGACCACAAGGGCAGGGCCCACTGATAGAAACTGGGCAAGGTGGTGGACCATGTGGGAGGGGCTGGCTGAATGGGAAACTGAGACTCAGAGCTGAATGTGGAGTATGGCAGGGGTTGCTGCGATGGGAGAAACTCCCAGTCTCACACAAAAGTTCATTGGAAAGTGGGCTAGAGCCAAGCAGACTGGCTGTATTGTTCCCTCTCTGCCCCCCCACCCCCACAACAGACAGCACTGCAGTGCAGCAAGGAGGGTTGCCCTACCCTGGTGAATGCCTAAGGCCCTGCCCCCTGCAACTTAACAGGTGGACAGATACAAAGAAATGTGGCCCAAATGAAATAACAGAGCAAAGCTCCAAAAAGAAAGCTAAACGATGGGGAAATAGACAACCTATCTGATGAAGAGTTCAAAGTCCTAGTAATCAAAATGTTCACAGAACTGATTGAGCTTGATGAAACAGCAATTGAAAGATACCCAAAATGAAATAAAGCAAAATATTCAGGGAATAGGAAGGAAACCAGGACTCAAACCAATGATTTGGAACAAAAGGAAGAAAAAATCATCCAACTGGAACAAAATGAAGAAACAAGAATTCAAAAAATGACGAGAAGCTTAGGAATCACTGAAACAACTCAAAACATTCCAATACCTGAATTATAGGGGTGCCAGAAGGAGAAGAACATGAGCGAGAAATTGAAAACTTATTTGAAAAAATAATGAAGGGAAACTTCCCCAATCTGGCAAAGGAAATAGACTTCCAGGAAGTCCAGGAATCCCAGAGAGTTCCAAAGAAGTTGGACCCAAAAAAGAACACACCAAGGCATATCATCATTAACTTACCCGAGATTAAAGATAAAGAGGGAATCTCAAAAGTAGCAAGAGGAAAGGAGAGAGTTATATACAAAGGAGTGTCCATAAGACTATCAGCTGATTTCTCAAAAGAAACATGGCAGGTAAGAAGGGGCTAGAAAGAAGTATTTGAAATCATGAAAGCCAAGGGCCTACAACCAAGATTACTCTATCCAGCAAAGCCTTCATTTAGAAAAGAAGGGCAGGTAAAGTGCTTCCCAGATAAGGTCAAGTTTAAGGTGTTCATCATTACCAAGCCCTTATTATATGAAACGTTAAAGGAACTTACCTAAGAAACTGAAGATCAAAAACTATGAACAGTAAGATGACAACAAACTCACAACTATCAACAAATGAACCTAAAAAAAAATAAAAACAATGAAGACAAAATCTAAGCAAACTAGAACAGGAACAGAATCAGAGAAATGGACGTCACATGGAGAGTTTTCAGTGGGGAGCAGAAGGGGAGGAATAGGGGGGAAAGGTACAGGGAATAATAAGCATAATTGGTAGGCATAAAATAGACAGGGAGAAGTAAAAAATGGTATAGGAAACAGAGAATTCAAATTACTTATATGTACATCCCATTGACATGAACTAAGGCAGGGGAATGCTGGAGAGTTGGGGGTTGCAGAGCAGAGGGATGATAAAGGCAGGAAAATGGGAAAACTGTAATAGTATAATCAATAAAATATACTTAAAAAATTTAACCAGATGCAAAAGGAAAAAATCAGTAAAGCAGTAAAATAAAAATTAGTATCTAAAAAAAAATGAAAATCTGGAACTATTGGATATCCATAGGGAAAAAATAAAAATAAAAACTTTGGTATCTTACATCATCTAAAAAATGAAATTTAAACAGATGATAGACCTAACTGTAAAACCTAAGATTATCAAACTTTTAGCACAGTGGAAAAAAAGAAAAAAAACCTTTGTGACCTTTGACTAGGCAAAGTTTCCTTAGCTACAACACAGAGAACAGTCCATCAAAGAACAAATTCATAAATTGGACTTCATCAAATGTAAAAACTCAGCTCTTTAAAAGACGTTTAAGACGATAAAAGACAGGCCATAGATGGAGAGAAAATTTTACAAATCATATATCTGATAAAGGACTTCCATGCAACATACACAAAGAACTCTCAAGACTCAGTGACAGTCCTGACTGATGTGGCTCATTTGGTTGAGTGTCAGCCCAAAAGCAAAAGTTTCGATTCCTGGTCAGGGCACATGACTGGGTTGTGGGCCTAATTGGGGCACGTGTGAGAGGCAACTGATCAATGTTTCTCTCTCACATAGATGTTTCTCTCCCTCTCTTTCCCCTTCCCTTCCCCCCTCTCTAAAAATTAAAGAAAATACTCAATGAGATACTAAGCAACACAATTTAAAAATGTGCAAAAAAGTTGAACAGATACTTCACCCAAGGAGAGACATAAATAGCAACTATGCATATAAACAGATGTTCAACACTACTATTATGGGAATGCAAATTAAATCCACAATGACATACCACTACACACCTATTCAAACAGCCAAAATTTAAATGACTAACCAAGCACACTGTAATGGGGTATAGCCAGGGCCCTCCCAAACAAAGGATTTGAAAAGCAGCCTAGAACTTGGGGTATCCAGGATATATAAAAATATAGGTTATCCTCACACCCACAAGTCTGGACTGGGGGTGGGACACATGGAGCAGGACCATTGAGGGTTATTTTGCTTATCAACAGCTGGCCAGCTTCATACCTAATATGCAAAAATAGTTATTTCTCATATCCATAGCAGGTTGATTAGGGAGGTGGGTGTGCCTTTAACCCATGCAGTAACTGGAAGGCAGCTCCCCTTACAGCTCCTGCATGATCTGCTTTGAATCTCCATGTTGGCACACCTGTTGTGTTGTAAGGGGCAGAGCCTTAGGTATTTGTCATGGTGGTGCAACCAGCACTTTGTGGCTCTGTATGTGGGAGAGAACAAAGCTGCTTGATTGGCTCTCATATTTGCAGTCACTTCCCCCACTTCCTGTTAGTGACTGGAACCCTTCCAGCTGCTGCCCTGGTGCTGATTCCTTGAGTGGGTTGGATTGCATATGTTCTAGGACCCTATGCACCTTTTTAAAACAGACTTCCCAGAGAGATGGGCAGTTTCTTCTATTGCCCCAACCCGCACTGGTTTTTACAACCAGAGTTTATGAGGCTTTATTTTCCTGGCCCTGGAACCCTGAGTTGCCCAGTGTGGCCTGAAGCTGACATAGCTGGCTCCCCAGTTGTCCCTCCCAGTTCTTACCCACCACATGTGAATGTGGGACCATTCACTCTTCCAACTGCCGCCACCTATTGCCCTGTACTGTGTCCTCTCTGCCCCTCCTACCCATCTATAAGAATGTTTCTTTTTTAAACCCTTGGTTGTCAGACTTTCATACAGTTCAAATTTCTGCCAGCTCTGGGTTCTTTCTGTTTTTAGATTGGTTGTTATCCCTCTTATGGTTGTGTGAGGAGGCAAAGCAAGTGTATCTACACCTCCATCTTGGCCAGAGGTCTCGTGAATATCAACTTAAAATTCACTCATATATTTAAAATAAGAAATCAAGCATCTTCTTTATATGTCTAACATAGTATGTAAAACTGTCTGGGACAGGAAAATTTATAGCTTCAAAGATTTTTAACACAGATCTGAAGTGCACTTCTGTTTCCAGTGACAAAGGAATGTATCTGTAAATAGAATCTATGTATATGTTTCATCCTTGTAAGAAAGGAACACAAGCCATTAAGTTGTATCATCCACTAATACTCTTTCTGCAATCACTTCTCCCCCTTCACTCAATTTCCCTTTTTTTCATTGAGGTTTTTTAGTGATTTGCTCCCTCTGACTATTTGCTTTAATATTCTTGATAAATTAATTATTCACAGAGACCATTTAAATCCTGGTATGAGCTCTTTGAGCTCATTGGTTCTACTAGTCTTATCCTCAAATAACTAGACACCAATCTCTGCAACCAGATTCTATACTTTGTCATTGGTAATATACACCCATTCAACTCTCAGTTTCAATTATGGTGGCTTTTTGATCCCCGCTTTTTGCCTTATCATCCCTTTTAATATTCCCAAATCTCGATTGTGCTCTTCTGGCCAAGATGGAGGCATAGGTGGACACACTGTGCCTCCTCGCACAACCAAACTTAAGGACAACAAAGATTTAGAAACAAGAAAATAATCAGACCTGATACAAAATTGAACTGTAGGGAAGTCTGACAACCATTCATCTAGACAAGTAAGAGGGGCTGAGTCGCAGCAGGAAAAAGTGGAGGTTGATGGACCTGGGCGCGCAGGTAGCAGCTGGAAGATCCCAGGTGCACAGGTGGTGGCTGGCAGACCCTGGGAGGCTGGCAGATTCCAGGTGCACAGGTGGTGGCAACAGGCAGACCCAGTGAGGCTGCACAAGGCTGCTGGCCAAACAGGTGGTCCCAGATTCATGCACAGATAGTCCAGGCAATGGGGAAGCAGTGGAGGGGACTGGAATCCAAGAGAGAGCGGACAAGTGCCATTGTTCCCTCCCAGACCCCACCCCCACATACAGCATCACAACCCAGTGACTGGGCTGCCCTGCTCTGGGGGAAACCTAAGGCTCTGCCCCTCACTACATAACAGCTGTGACCAGAACCACCCCCCAAAAAAACCCTCAAAATGGCTCAAATGGGAGAACAGATCAAAACCCCAGAGCCAATTCATCTAAGCGACCAAGAGGTAGCCAACCTATCAGATGCACAGTTCAAAGTCCTGGTGATCAGGATACTCACAGAATTGGTTGATTTTGGTTGCAAATTAGATGAACAAATGAAGTCAACAATAAGTGAAATGAAGAAAAACACACAGGGAACCAAGAATGATCGGAGGAAAACTGGGACTCAAATCCATAGAGTGGACCAGAAGGAAGAAAGAAACAACCAAACAGAAAAGAATGAAGAAACCAGAATTCAGAAAAATGAGGAGAGGCTTGGAAACCTCCAGGACATCTTTAAATGTCCCAGCATCTGAATTATAGGGGTACCAGAAGGAGAAGAAGAAGAGCAACAAGTGGAAAACTTATTTGAACAAATAGTAAAGGAGAACTTCCCCAATCTGGCAAAGGAAATAGACTTCCAGGAAGTCCAGGAAGCTCAGAGAGTCCCAAAGAAGTTAGACCTGAGGAGGAACACACCAAGGCACATCCTAATTACATTAGCCAAGATTAAAATGAAGGAGAATTCTAGAAGCAGCAAGGGATAAGGGGACAGTCACCTACAGAGGAGTTCCCATCAGACAGTCAGCTGATTTCTCAAGAGACCTTACAGGCAAGAAGGGGCTGGAAAGAAGTATTCCAAATTATGAAAGTCAAGGACCTACATCCAAGATTGCTCTATCCAGCAAAGCTTTCATTTAGAATGGAAGGGAAGATAAAGCGCTTCTCAGATAAGGTCAAGTTAAAGGAGTTCATCATCACCAAGCCCTTATTATATGAAATGTTAAAGGGACTTATATAAGAAAAAGAAGATAAAAAATAGGACAGTAAAAAGACAGCAAACTCACAGATATTAACAGCCACACCTAGAACAAAAGCAAACTAAGCAACCAAGTAGAACAGGAACAGAAACCCAGAAATGGAGATCACATGGAGGGTTATCAACAGGGGAGTGGAAGGAGGAGAGGGGGGAAAAGGTACAGAGAATAAGTAGCATACATGGTGTGTAGAAAATAGACAGAGGGAGGGCAAGAATAGTGTGGGAAATGTAGAAACTAAAGAATTTATGACACATGGATAAGAACTAAAGGGGGGAAATGTGGGTGGGTGGTGATGTGCAGGGTGGGGGGGAATGATGGGGGAAAATGGGACAACTGTAGTAGCATAATCAATGAAATATATTTAAAGAAATAAATAAATTATTTTATTGTTGTTCAAAAAAATATTCCCAAATCTCAAATTCTTCAATTCCACTGTGATTTCCAATCCAATGATTCTTACCACATTTTCAGCATTAATCATGCCTTGTTTTCAGTTCCTTACTTTCCCATCTTAGATTCCATTGTGCACTATCACTTCTTGGAGGATACTTTTAATTCTGTTGCCTTTCTCTCCCACTCTTGTATTCTTCTGATAAAACCCCAACCCTGGTTAAATTTTTCTCTCTGCCATTTTTGCACCTGTGCCCAAACAGTTAAATATAGCTAGAGAAAGTCATATACCACTCTGACTGGTTAAATATATGGCACAAATTTTGCCTTGGCCAGTGTGGCTCAATTGGTTGGAGCATCATCCTGTAGTCCAAAGGCTTCAATTCCTGGTTGGAGTACATGCCTAGGTTGTGGGTTTGATCTCTGGTCGAAGTGTGTCCGAGGGGCAACTTATTGGTATTTCTCTGTCACATTGATATTTCTTTCCCTCCTTCCACCCCTCCCTTTCCCTCCCTCTAAAAATCAATAAGCATATCCCTGGGTGAGGATAAAAGTAAATACATAAATAAATAATAAATAAATATATGACATAAACCTTAAATGAGCCTCAACACTATCTGAAAGATCTATACCATTTCCCACTTCATTATATTCTCCCACTTTCCAAAATGACCATTTTATTTGTGTCATCAATTGTCTTACATCCTGTGTCTGTCTCTCCCTATCAGAGCATTGTTTCAACTCACAGATAAAATAAACATACAAGAGAATCTCCTTTCCTCCCATCACCAAATCTACTAGGCCAGCTACATATGTAGCCATATTCTCTATTCTTTCTGAAACAAACGGTGAACTCTACCAAAGCAAAACCTTTTATCTATGTATTGGATCTTCAAATTTTGCCTAATCAAATATCTGTTTTGTATTTGCCTCCTTATTTTTCTATTTTGAGATAATTACCATCAAAGTGGTATCTCATTGTGTTTTTAATTTGCATCTCTCTGATAGCTAGCAATATTGAGCATCTTTTCATGTGACCATCATTAAAAAACAAGGGAAAAAAAACAAAAAACCTCTTAAAACTCACATCATGTGAAATAAACAAAACAAAGTAAAAATTATCTTTACATAACTTATCTCCAGCTACTACTCTATATTTTCTGTTCTACTTTATAGAAAAATTACCAGATTTTTTTTATAAATCTCAGTGTTCACTTCTTCATTTCCCATGTTCTCTTCAATTCATACCAATCAGGATTTTGTCCCATGATCCCAGTGCAACTATCTTGTCAAGGTCACCAATAAGGTGAAAATGACAAAAATCCAACTACCATTTTCATCTTCTACAAGATCATTTAACCACATAAGTAACCATTCCCTTTTGAGATACTTTAAAAAATATATTTTGTGCTTCTAATACCATGCTCCTTGTCATTCTGCTCTTCTCAGTTCTCTTTTGAAATTCTTCTGTTTCTGACATCAGGGTTGGATTCACCCAGAACTCAGTCTTAGGACTTACTAACTAGGTAATTCAATTATCATGATTTTGTCTATTATACGTTTGATCTGCAAATTTGTGTCTTCATTGGAGAACTGTAGACTGCAACAGTCAATTGTCCACATGACACCTCTACTAGTATGTGTAATAGAAATTTAAAACAAAGCATGATCACAAGGGCACTCATAATTTTCTACCTCTAAATGTGTTCTTCTTGCCATATTCCCCATGTTGGTAAATGTCATCACTAATCACCAGTTTGCTCAGACCAACATTGACTTCTCTAATTTTATTCTGAACTTTGGTATAACTTCACTATGCCTTCCCAAGGTGACTACTCCTCACCATCTCCACCTTCACTGCTCTTCTCCAAGCCACCATAATATCTTGACTGAGAAGGACAAAAGCCTTCCAAATGTTGTTTTCATCTTGTACATTATTTTTAAAATTTTAAAATTATTTTAATTGATTTTGGGGTGATATTGGTTAATAAAATTATATAGGTTTCAGCTATGCAGTTCTATAATACAGTATCTGTGTATTGTATGTTCACCACCCCAAGTCCTCTTCCAACACCATATATTCCCCCCATACTCTTTTCTACCTCCCCCACCTCTGGTAATGAACATAGTGTTGTCTGTGTCTATGAGGTTTGTTTTTCTTGCTTAATCCCTTCACTCAGCATGGCAACTCCCCTCCCCAATGGCATCTGTCACTCTTTTCTCTATCTATGAGTCTGTTTCTATTTTGTTATTTTATTTTGTTTACTAGATTCCACATGAGTGAAATCATATGGTACTTGTCTTACTCTGAATAACTTATTTCACTTAGCATAATAGTCTCCAGGTTTATCCATGCTGTCACAAAAGGTAAGATTACCCTCCTTTTTATGGCTGAGTGGTATTCCATTGTATACATATACCACTGGTTTTAAAAAAATTAATTTATTGGGATATTTTTTCACAAAACCATATAGCTTTCAAGTGTACACCTCAATAAAACATCAACTCCATACTGCATTGTGCCCCCATCCCTCAAAGCAAAGTCTCTTTCTATCTCCATTTTATCCCCCCTTTGCCCAACTCCATGTACCCCAACCCCCTTTCCCTCTGGCTAACACAACACTGTTGTCTGTGTTTATGTGTTTTATATGTGTGTGTGTGTGTGTATTTTTTTGCTTAATTCCTTGACTTTCTTACATCCAGTCTCCCAAAACCCTTTCCCTCTGAGAGCTGTCAGTATGTTCCATGTATTCATGCCTCTGTTTATATTTTGTCAGTTTATTTTTTATTAGATTCCACATATAAGTGAGATCATATAGTGTTTTTCTTTCTCTGACTAGTTTATTTCACTTAGCATAATAATCTGCAGTTCACCCACACTGTCCCAAAGGGGATTTCCTTCTTTTTTACAACCCAGTCATATTCTATTATGTAAATGTACAAGAGATTTTTAATTCACTCATCTACATATGGGTACTTGGATCATTTCCAGATCTTGGCTATTGTAAATAACATTGCAATGAACATAAGGGTGTATAAATTCTTTCAAATTAGTGTGTGGGGATTCTTAGGATATACTCCCAGAAATGGGATCATTGGTTCAAAAGGCAGTTAGTTCCATTTTCGATATTTTGAGAAAACTCCATACTGTTTTCCAGAGGCATGGATACATGGCCTTCCTGGTGGGACAGGCCGAGTCTTCCTAGTTGGCTGCACCAGTCTGCATTTCCACCAACAGTGAACAAGGATTCTGTTTCCTCCACATCTTCACCAGCACTTGTTTTTTGTTGATTTATTGATGATAGACATCCTGCTAGGTGCGAGGTGATATCTCTCATGGTTTTAGTTTGCATCTCTCTGATGATTAATGATATTGAGCATCTTTTCATATGTGGATTGGCCATCTACACATCCTCTTTGGAGAAGTATCTATTCTGGTCCTTTGCTTATTTTTTAATTGGGTTGTTTGGGGGATTTCTTTGATGTTGAGTTTTATAAATTTTTAAAATTTTGGGTATTAACACCTTATCAGATGTACCGGCAAATATGTTCTCCCATTCTATGGGTTTGATAATGGAAAAAAATACAATTAAATATATTTTAAAAATGAAATAAGAAAGCAATGAAACATTTGGGGGTTCTGTGTCAAGTAGTCCTCAGTTGAAAGCGTGACTGCATGCCTTCCAAGCTGTGTAAACCTGCTTATAGTGAATAATTACACATCAGAAAAAATGGGACTAATGATATGAGATGTTATAAGAATTGAATTAGGTGATGCATTTAAGATGATATTTATTACACATAACTCATTGATTGCAATCAATATATGGTAGCTATTATTTAGGAACTAGACTGATCCTGAGAATTTTATCTACTCATATAAAATCTCACCTTATTTTTTATTTTAGATTCTTCTGTTATAATTACAAAAGGCTAATATACTTCTTCTCTTCCCTCTCACTTTGTTCTTTTTATTTTTTAGCTAGACACTGAATCTCTTTTATGTTATTTGTAGTAGAAAGGTTAGAAGGTAATGCAGTTCCAAAATATGAATAGCTTTCAGAACCAATAAATCTTGAAGCTTAATATGAGAAATTAAATTTCAAAAAGTAGCTCATGAAAAGTATAAATTTATATAACACTCAAGCATTTATAATATTATTGTCTTTAGTTGCTATTTAATTTCAAGTGTATCTGTCTTTTCGCTCTAACAAAAGTGTAAACTTCCTAAGTCAAGGCGATTTGATTATGTATATTTCTATTGAAGAGCTTTCTCTATTATTATTAAAGAGTGATTGATCTTATTTTAATCATCTTATTTTAAATTTTCTTATTTTAGTACAGTAGTCAACTAGTAGATATTATGTAAAATTATTTAGAGCATAGCTCTTAGCCTATTGAATACAGATCCACTAAATTCATGTATTGTAATGTGAAAAATATGAATATTCACAAAGCTGAATATGTTTTTATTTAAGGAAATGAAGGAAAGAATGCAAATATGCAATGTGTAGTAGATTCAAGTGATTATTTAGAAGTTAGTTATTTCCCTCTGGATACTAGAAAGTCTTATTGGTAGAGCAAAATCAGCAAGATGACAGAAGAGGAGGTTCCTGCCTTCAGTTTCTCTCACAGAAAGACCAACTAGCAACTATCGACACATAAGAATGCCCTTGTGAAAATCCCAGAACCTGGGAGTGAGACAGAAGTGCCAAGAGGCTTCTGCAGTAGGGAAAAGAGACCCCAATGTGAACATCCAAGTTCCCCAGCATTCAGAAAACTTCCCACAAGACTCAATCCTATATCATCTCATGAAGAACACTCGGAGAATCAGGAAGGCTAAATAACTTGGGATCAGCTAGAAATAAGGAAGGGATGTGGGGCTCACAGCAACTAGCATGTAGGTCTTAGTGGACTCGACCTGATGGCAGTGTTGCCTGATTACAAGCATAGCCAGAGGTTCTCAGCAGTTCTGTCCATCTGTGTTATGGAACCAGTTGTTTCCTCTAGCCAGGGCATACATCAGCAGTTCTGTCCAGATTGGGTCCCCAGCCAGCAGTGTGGCCAAGCCATGGAGCTCATCCTATATATAGCCCTATCCAGAGAGGTTGGCAAGCCAGCAACTTCATACAACTGCAGAGCATCACCTCTAGGCTTGTCCAACCAGGAATCCCAAAGAGTGACCCTGCAAAGCCTTGGAATCCAGCTTACAGACCTGCCTGACTATGGGGCCTAGCATACAGCTCTGCTAGTTGGCTGATGACAGCCTATAGCCTTGACCAGGCAGCAAGCCCAGCCAGCAAAACCTGCCTAGTTCTGGAGTGCAGCCAGTGGTCTACAGGATCTCAAAGCACAGCCTGGTACCCTGCCTAAATTCAGAGTCCAGCCAGCAGCTCCACCTGACTAGGGAATATAGCTAGTGACCCTGCTGGACCAGAGGTGATTGCAGAGCCCAGCCAATGGCTCCACCTGACCATGGAGACCAGCTGACCGAGCTGCTTGACTGTGAAACCCAACCAGTGGCTCCTTCAGACCTCTGAATGTAGACAGTGACCCCACTCAAATAGAGACTCTGACAGTAAACTCCACCTGCCCAAAGAGGCTACCAGTTGGCCCATCCAGAACTTCAGGCTGAGACAATGGTGATGGTCTTTCCTTGTCAAAAGAAGTATATAAAGGCTGGAAAAAGAGAATGCTTGCTCTAATGTACAGATATCAGTGCAAGGATACAAAGATCACAAAGAATCAAAAACCCACCCATGAAGGAAACTAGTAAATGTCCAACAACTGATGATCAAGAAATGTAGGTATGTCAAATATTTGTCAAAGAATTCAGAATAATCCCAAATAGAGCTCCACGAAGACATATTAAATTGTCAAGAGTCAAGGACAAAGAGATAATTTTGAAAGTACCATAATTTAGTGTATAATGTGCACTTTTTGCACAAATGTTTAAGGGAAAAATAAGGATGCACATTATATGTGGGTGATACTACTTCCATATCTATTTAATTATGGTGGGAATCCTGGTGGGAGGGGGTGTAGAGGAATAAAGGGGAGAAAAAATGTTTATTATACTTCTATACGATACCATTTATTTACATGTTCCCTGCCTCTCTTCCTCTCCTCATAGTCATTTTGCACTAAGGTCAGGCAAATGGAAGTTATTCGGTGACAATACTCCAAGAACACCAAAAAGAAATTACCAAAGCTGAAATATCATTCTGCCCACTGTGTCTCAGCAACAGGCTATCTGGCCATCACTGCCAGCAGTTATAAGGCCAACTGAAGTCTCAGAGGGCTTGGAGAAGCATTTATAAGTAGTAGGATTATATTTGAACCCCTATAAGTGAAGTGTTGGGGAAGGTAAATCTCTCATTAATAGTTGAAAGCAATATAGGGTGTTTTACTTATCTACTATTAATTTTTATTTTTATAAAGGAAACCATATATTTCTTATCAGCATAAAGTATATTGGATTATAAACATGATTGACTTTCTACTAACTGATTTTGTGACTCCTGTTGTAAATAATTGCTTCTAATAATATAAGAAAATGTGATACTGCTTATTTATTTTGTTCTTCATTTTATGCCTAGTACCATCTACCACAATATCTGGCACATAATACATGGATAGATAAGTAAATGATAAATAGAGAGATATAGAAAAAATAAATATATGTATAAAATATACTTGAAACTTAATAAAATGCACACAATTAAGGGTTTAAATTAGTACATTTATAGGTTATTATTTCTAATGGGTCCTTGAAGATAATTAATTTCATATAATAATCCCCCAAATTATATTATTTAACTTTATGAGGAAATATGCTATGTAGAAACATCATTTATAGTAAGATACTTAAGCTAATTTATTAAAAATTGTTGGTCACCACAACTTCATAAACATAATGTTCTCATGTTCAAATAACACAAAATTAATTTAATAGGTACTTGTATATGACAATTTTTCTATAGCTATTAGTACATCATGTGTAATCATTTAAAATAATTGGCATTCTTTAATAATTTACTAATTATAAAACAGTTTTTAATGATATGACCTATTTGAAATGCTGAAAATCATTGAACTCATAGGAATATGTTGTATAAGCAACTTTAATGGATAAACATTTAACTGTGCAGTAATTTCTAATGAATTTATATTCATCCTCAAATTTTAGGCATTACATCCATTACCATTGACTAAAATGGCATGGCCTGAACAACAATATTGTTTTCACCAAAGACAATAGTTACTCTGCACCATGGCAACATGGCTATTAAACTGGGAGAATAATGCTTGCCTTGCATTGCTTCCAGATACGCTGTGCATGTTAGATTTAGCAGCTCGCTCATTTGAACTACTAAGTTTGATGTGTGTATACAGATCTTTTCCTGTATTTCACTCATTTGTACCAACTGAATGCCAGGTGTGGGTGCTAGTCCTTTCATTTACTTCCTGCATTGAATCCTCACAACAGCTCTAGGAGGGAGCTGGTATACTTTTTACTTACAGATGAATAAACAAGGTTTAAACAATCAAATTACATTTCATTTTCAAAGTGAGTGGTCGTGCTGGAGCAGATGTTATTTCAGCTACAAAATGGATAGGTAGAGAGATAGAGAGATAGTATGCAAGTCTAAACAAATGGTATTTTGCTACATTTAATAAGCCTACAAGCATCAAGATCACTGTGACAAATGTTTAAACTCATTTATTTAATTTACTTTAAAATAGTCCACCATTATTATTCATGTCAAAATATAGTGATAACAAGGTCTCTTTGCAAATTATTGTTTAGTTCATAAATTATTTCAAATAAAACCACTGTACTTTAATGTACCTTAACTCTTTAAATTAATTGCTTTCTTTTTAAATAAATTACTACTCTCACTAAAATGAGTGACAATATGCATTACACCAAAGACACAAAAACAGTGGTGCCAAACATTTACATTATACATATTGCAATCAAATTATTTAATTTCCTAAATGTCAGGGTTGCTAAATAATTTTTATTTTTACTTAATTGTGTCTCATTTTCTGTTAAATTCCTAAAATTTCTACCAGAATTTTTAGTTAATTGATTTCTTACAGTTCACATTTTCTCAATTATGAACAAATTATCAGCACTTTCTTCTCCACTCCCCCTTAACATATTCCTTCTTCCTCATATTCCCATCTAAAGTAAATAATGCAACATGCACCCTCCACTGCACAAGAAAACATCTTTATCCTAAAAGCCAACTATCACTGCATTTTATTGACTCCATGTCTGATCCTCATCCTTCAACTCTCTCTTATATGATCCTAGTATAACTTTTAAATTTGGGTTCATACCGTGTTTATAGGCTTTTGCAACTGATATACCAGATTGTAGTTTCTCCATACCATCCATCTAATCTATAAGCCACTACCAGATTTGAATTTCTGAAACATAGGTACATTATTACATTATCCCTCTGCTTAAAAACTTCCAATGGCATGTCTCTTGTCAACAGCATTTTTACAATTAACATAATCTTCAAGTAGATTTTAAACTCCCTTGAATAAATAATTGTATTTCATTTATATTTTTACTTTCAAAAATATAAATTGAACTAGTATGTTAAATAATTATAGGTTGAATTAACAAGAATTAGTGGACAAATAAACAAAGATTGCATATCAACATGATCAAAGTGTTTTTGAATGTGTTAATCACAATCTATTACTAAGTGGTAAAATTAATCCAAATTAGTATTGGGGTGACATTGGTTAATAAAATTATATAGATTTCAGGTGTACAGTTCTATAATACATCATCTGTATATTGTACTGTGTGTGTTCACCACCCTAAGCCAAGTCTCCTTCCTTCACCATTTATCTGCCCTTTATGCTTTCCTAGTTCTCCATCCCCCGTTTCCCTCTGCTAATCACCATACTATTGCCTGTGTCTGTGAGTTTTTATTTTTACTTAATCCTTTCACTTTTTCATCTAGCCCTCAAACCGTGGTAACCTCTGCCTGCTGTTATTAAGCAAAATAGAAAATATCAAAAAGAATCACACTTAGTAAGGAAAAGTATTGTTTTGTAAAATTTGGTTTCAACTGTATATGTGTGTAGTGTGTTTGCTGGCTCATAACATAAAATACATTGTTAAATCAGGTTATGATGAAAAAATGAGGTTCTATATCTGGCCTGACAGTGTGAGAAGCTCCATAGACCCACTTGCCATGGAAACTGGTAAAAATTACTTTAAAAGACCACCATTTAACATCTGGCCCTAAGGACATACTGCAAATGAAGAACAGAACTGAATAGGCATTTTTAAGTCATTTTTATTGTTATTCTATTACAGTTGTCCCAATTTTTCCCCTTTGCCCTCCTCCCAAAGAAGATATACAAAGGCTAACTGATACATGAAAACATCCTCAACATCACTGATTCTCAGGGAAATGTAAATCAAAACAACAGCAAGATGTCACCTCACACTTGTTAGACTGACTTTCATAAAGAAGACAAAAGATAATTAATTGTTGGTGAAGATGTGGAGAAAAGGGAAACCTTGTGTAATATGAGTGGTAATGCAAATTGCTCTAGCCATTATGAGAAACAGTATGGAGTTTCCTAAAAAAATTAAACATGGAACTATCATATGATCTAATGTCCCCACCTTTGGGTATATTTCTAAAGGAACTGAAATCACTACCTTGAAGAGTTATCTGCAATCTGCACTCCTATTTTCATTGCAGCATTATTTACAATAGACAAGCCATGGAAACAACTTAAGTGTACTTTCACATATGAATGGATAAAGAAAATGTGTGTGTGTATATATATATATATATATATATATATATATATATATATATAAAATAATATAATGGAATTTTATTTAGACATTAAAAAAGGAAAATTTGCCATTTGTGACAACATAGATGTGTTAAGGTGGAATGAGCAGCCAGAGGGGAGATAAAGGCAGGGCCCTTACCATTACAATCTAAATAAGAACTTAATATAGGAAGCTAAAAGCAAAGGAAGACATGTCTCCCTGATTAACCCAGTAATTCTGAGTCTGGTCTCATAAGGCTGCCAACCATTCTGAATAACACAAAGTAAACTATGACAGTGCAGGAGAGGGAGCCTGTGAAAGTCTCTGTGTATCATCTCCACAAGCTGGGAAATGGAAAACCTTGAGACTGTGTATTCATCCCATGGCCCAAAAGTGGGAAAAAGGAAGGGTCTACAGTGTTCAAAGAAAGGGCCCATAAACAATTTTAGTTAACTGCCTGCCTCTAATCACATATGTGAAATGAGCAATTGAAGCCTGGAGCAAGATAAGCATTCTCGCTAACTGACCCCCACACATACCTTCTTTTGGGTAGTCATGTCTCCCCAGGAAAGCTGACACCACATTTACCCAACAATCAAAATGTAAGCCTCTCACCCCCATCCCAATAACTATGTAAGTCCTCAGAACAAAGAACTCTCTCTCAGCTCTTTTCGCCATGCAGCATGGGGCCCTGGCCACATGGCCTGGCCACCCTACTTTTACTACCTGTACTCTAGCCATCTTTGCTTTGCTTTCCCATTACAACTTAGTGTTAATAAACTTTGGTTGCATGCTGTGAGGCTCCCTGGCCTGTATTTCTTTACTGAGTCGGTGAGAAAAACTGAGTTTCTGGGAGTTTCTCCCATAACAGATGGACCCTGAGCACAGTATGCTAAGTAAAATACATTAGACAAAGAAAGACAAATATAGTATCATCTTACTTAATATGAAGAATCTCTAAAAGCCAAACTGATAGAAACATAGTAGTATGGTGGCTGTCAGGAGCTGGGAGGTAAAGTAAAGGGAGAAGGATACATACTTCCAGTTATGAGTATATTCTGACCTAATGTTTAGCATGGTGACTGTAGTTAATGATATTTTTTATGTACTTGAAAAGTACCAAGAGAATACATCTGAAATATTCTTACCCCTTGAAAAAAAAAGTAATTGTGTCAAGTTACAGAGATATTTACTAATCTTGTTGTGGTAAGAATTTCACAATATATACATGTATCCAATCATCACCTTGTACATTTTAAATTTATACAATGTTATATTTCAATTATATCTCAATAAAGCTGGGGAAAATAAAACAACAGTGAGATACTACTATAACTTATTAAAATGACCAAGGTCCAGAACATTGACAATATCAAATGCTGGCCAGGATGGTGGGCAAAGGAACACTTACTCATTGCTGGTGAGAATGTAAAATGGTACAGCCACTTTGGAGGACAGTTGGCAGTTTCTTACAATACTACACATACTCTTAACTATGTAATCCACCAGTCATGCTCCTTAGTATTTACCCAAAGGAGTTGAAACCTTGTGTCCACACAAAACCCTGCAAGTTTATAATAGCTTTTATTCATAATTGCCAAAACTGCAAACAACCAAAATGTTCTTCAGTAGTCGAATAGATAAATAAACATTGAGAGAATGAATTATTGTTAAACACTAAAAAGAAATGAGCTATCAAGCCAAGAAAAGACATGAAAGAAACCAAATGCACATTATAAGTAAAAGAAGCCAATCTGAAAAGAATGCATATTTTATGATTCCATCTACATGGCAAAACTAAGGAAAGAGTATAAAGATCAATATTTGCCAGAGTTTAGGAGTGGGGGGTCGATAATGAGGCAGAACACTGAGGTTTTTTTAAAGCAGTGAAACTATCCTGTACTATGTACTAAAATTGTGGATACATGCCACTTTATATTTGTCCAAACCGATAGAATGTACAACACTGACAGTGAATGCTAATGTAAACTATGGACTTCTGGTGACAATGATGTGTCAGTGTTGATTCAGTGATTGTAACAAAGTTACCACCCTGGTGCAGGATGTTGACGGTGGGGAGGTTGTGCATGTGTGAGGGAAGGGGACATATGGGAAATTTCTGAATCTTCTATTCAATTTTGCTGTAAACTCTAAAAACTGAAGTCTATATGAGCAATAATTTAAAAAAATTGAAATTCCCTGACACTTAATATTGGTTCTAGTCTCCTAAGATTCACATGCAAGTCCATATCATTCTTGTTTTAATCTACATTCATTATTTTATTCTATATTCCCTTTAACATAGTAAACATTACCCATAAGTCATTACTTGTCATTGTCTGGATATAATCTGGTATGCCTTGTTTACTTTGCCAATAGTGTTCTCTGCATTCCTTTCTTTTTCAGACAAGAAATTCTTACTAACCATTTTCAATTCAGCTTGAATATTTCCTTTCATGTGAAGCATTGGCTGACTGTATCACATTGAATTCTTTGCTTTCACTTTTCAAGATTTTAGTTTCAATTTATATACAACTGTATTAAGGCAAAAATATTCATTGCATTATAATTGCTAGCTTATATGCCTATTTTTCCCACCTGACTGTTTCTTTTGTCTTAACCAGGTTTGTTCACCAATGTTTAACACTATTCATCATGTAGTAAAATGTTTTGAATACATACTTGAATATGAATACATTTAAACATCTGCATTGAGTATTTATTGGTATTTTTTGAACAACTACCTGTGTGCATTTACAATCTCATTCTGTCCTTATAAAAACACTAATTTCAGATATTACTCTTATCATCATTTTACAAGTGAAGAAACTGTATCACTGATACCAACAATTGCTTTCCCAAAGCCATATTTCTTGACAGAGCCAGGACTCCACACTGAGTCCCAATAATTATTATCTTCTACAACACTATCTGGGTGATGACGATTATTAACACACACACACACACACACACACACACACACACACACACACATATATATATTAATTCTAACAACACTGAACATCCTGTTTATCTCCTTTGAGCTTTGTTCATGCTTTACTTATGATAAAATAAATAGCACTCCATACCCCCAGGTCTCAACTGACTGATCCCTAAACCATATTTTCAAATCTATACCCAGTTAATTGTAGTTTTGGAAATTTTACTTCTGCTGTTTAATTTTTTAACTTTTGTTCATATGGCTTGTTTTCTCATGTATTTGCAATTTTTATTTGTGATTTCTTGTTCTTTGGGCTCTAACTGTGGGAATACTAGGTGACCCTTGTTGAAGGTATATCTAGTTAGAAGGATTTGCTATTAACAGTGTAAACCTGAGTCAGGTTTATGGTACTATCTTGGTTTGGAGATTTCTTAAATCATTGAGATATTGTACATTCAAACACCCACACAACATGAGGTTTTGCATATGGTTATAAATTCTCAATTTTCCTAATCATATTATTTTCTGGCACATAGATTTGATCTACCCTTTCACTGAAAGTGTAGCCCTTCAAGGAAGTAGACAACTTTAAACAGCCAACTTTAAATTACAGCCTCAGCTTTGACTCCTTACCATGTCAACACTTGCTTCTCATTGCCACACATTAGAATCTACTCATGAGATCAGCCAATACCCCTCAAGATAGCCTTAGCAACAATCTGCCCTAGTTCACCTCTCTTTCCCCCCCTAATGTCTACTTTTGTTTTCATTTCTGTCATTTCCTATGAGATTCTTTTATCTGTTTATTTAAAGTGTTCATCTCTGCATTTATTACATTATCTTAATCATGAATTGCAAGATGCTTAGATGAAATGTTTTATCTTTTCTCCAGGATATCTAGTCTAGGATATTGCTGGAAAAAACAGTAAGTGTATTTTAAACCCAATTATGATGATGAAAGTATAAGGAAAAGAACTACCATTTAGCACATACTTGAATTGTTCTACAATATGCATTTCTTCATCCTGAGAAATAAAATGACTCTAAGAAGTAAAGTAGCTTTTCTGTGATCATAATACTTGTGAGAGGCAGAGCAGAGATTTTAGTTGAGGCCTATGTGACTCTTAAGTCAGAGTTTATTACAACATACAGAGGATTATCAACCTAAGATCAAGTGTTAGGATGTATAGTAGACCCAACTGGCGCTATTGCTTCACAAATGCCATGCAAGTAACATGGATGTAAACTTTTAGAGGTTGCTGTAGTAAGTAAGGTTGAGCAAGTCTCCTTGCTCCTTATTCTGACATCTGTTCACTCTGGTGAATTACTAATGAAAGAATCAGTCAATCTAGAAATATTACAGTTTTATTTAAATAATAAAAACACAACATTTTAAAAGAATTTTAAAAAACACACAGAAACTTTCTTTGTTGCTTATATCATGCTCAGTGTGTTTAAGAGTCCACTTAATTAGGAGGCTATATTAAAGAAATTATACAAATTTATTGCAGTTGTATCAGGATTAATGTCATCTTTATGTTGTCACTTCTCATTTCTGTCATGCAGTTTTTTCTTTAAACTTTTTTTGCATGCCTTCCAACTGAATAGTTCTAGGCCTATAATAAGATGTATGCAGTCTCCTTTTGATTTTTTTTACATGTTGGTAATTTATAAGCTTTGGTTCAATAGTGTTATTTAGTGTACTTTTCCAAGTGGAATTGAATTCCACTTGACTGCATACACTTTGTTATTCTTAATGTAGTGGCTAAGTAACTGCCCAGAGAAAAATCAACAGTGAAAACCCTCAGCTTTGCTAGGTTGATCAAATGCAACTCTGGTCCCTATTTAACTCAATGGTTAAAAAGTGGCCTGACTTCATCCTTTGTTTGCTAATTTATATTTCCTTAACTGTTTGTGAGTGATTATTATTTCAGATGATTTTCTCTATTGTTTATTTTTACTTACTAGCCTGCTAATTAAAAAAATCAAGGCTCAAAATTGTGAGTTATTAATTCAAATGTGAGGTGTTGACTACCTGAACAATCCAGGCAAAAGAAAGATTCTTTGGGCCTGATTTTAATAGTGTTAAGGTACACAGAAATTTTGATAATTATTGCTATTTTTAATATTTGCACAGCTTGAAATTTTAAATGATTTTTATGTATTTCACTTTAGGAATAATTTCTCATGCTTGTGTTCAAGGATGTTATCAAATATATATATGTATCAACACCACATCTAAGTGTGAATGTGATAATGGAGAAAGTGGGAGTGGTTTTCTTGATGATTGATTAACCCATTTTGCTACTCTCTGGCACATTTCCTCATTAACTATTTGAGATGACAAGATATGAAAATAAAAAGCATCAGTCAATTGTTTTCATATTCTCCGTATTGATCAAAATATTTTAAAGCAATACATTGCATATGCACTTACTTAAAGGCAAATACTGTAAAAATCTATATAAACTCTAATGGATGGTATCATTAAGAATAATGTTTTGCTGGAAAAAAAATAATGCCCAATTTGTCTTTAATGGAATTATACTGTAACAACAATAATAACTTTCAAATTACCCATACTATTATAACAAGAGTGGCAAAAAGTCACTTTATAATCCCATTTAGCTTTCTCCTCTGAGAAAAAATTATGTGTAAGGTTGGTCCAGAAAAGTCCAACAATTATCTACTATAACAAGAAGGGTTTGGGTGACATCAATGTAACCTGGTAAACAAAAAGAGTGGACTGGAATGCACGTGTGTGAATAATGACCACTTCAGTGTACTAGTCAGTGGGGGCAGTAAACACTGTTGAGTGAGCATGTGTACTGTGTGGCCATCACATTCAAAATGACTGAGTGAATAGAGCAATGTATCTGCATCAAATTTTGTGTTAAGTTTCATTGAACATTCCTCCATGGAAACTATTCATATGATTCAGAAACCTGCAGCTATGGGTGACTGGTAATTGGCAGCTTCATCACAACAATGTGCCAAGTCATGCATCATGTCTTGTGTAGAGATTTTGGTGAAACATCAAATCACCCAGGTAACTCAGTCCCCCTACAGCCCAGATTTGGCACACTGCAACTTCTGGCTTTTCCCAAAACTAAAATCACCTTTAAAAGAGAAGAGAGTTCAGATAACTGATGAGATTAAGGAAAATACAATGGGGCAGCTGATGGTGATCAGGAGAACTGTGTGAAGTCCCAAGGTGCCTACTTTGAAAGGGACTGAGGTGTCCTTGTCCTATGTAGAATGTTTCTTTTAACTTGTATCTTCTTCAATAAATATCTCTATTTTTTCTTTTTTTACTGTTTGAATAATTAATATGGTTCTTTTATTATTGTTGTTCAAGTACAGTTGTCTTCATTTTCACCCCACCATGCCCCTCACCCCACGCATCCCCACCTCCCACCCTCAACCCTACTACCCCCTTTGGCTTTGCCCATGTGTCCTTTATAGGTGTTCCTTGATGGCCCTTCTCCTATTATCCCTCTCCCCTTCCCTCTCTGGTTACTGTCAGTTTGTTCTTTATTTCAATATCTCTGGTTGTATTTTGCTTGCTTGTTTATTTTGTTGATTATTCATATTACGTGACTGGGTACTTTCTGGAAAAATATATGAGGGCCACAGTTAATTATCCATGGGGTGGGTTCTCTTAACTTTTCAATGTATGTGTACCAAGTTATATCATAATTTCTTATGACTTTATTTTTAACACAACTTTGAAGAAAAATCACAATATGACTTTCCTTAAAACTCCAAATAAAATTAATGTTTTTATGACTGAATAAAAGAAATCTTACAAAGTGGATTGATAACCAAATTTATGTCATCTAACTTAACTATCTGTTGTTGCCTTTTTTGCCACTAAACTGAACTCTGTAATAAATTGAAGACACATCAAGAAATAGTATACAAAATCTATGGCTAATGTGAGGTATAACATATAATTCTTTGAAAATATTATCTGTTAAATTGCATGTTTCAAATGTCATAAAAATATTTCACTAAAATTTTTTTAACAAGGAATACCTCTTATTTTTATAGACAACCTTACACATTTTAAGAAATTTGAACCCTGACTGGTGTGGCTCAGTGGTTTAAGTGCTGGCCTTCAACGCACATGCCTGGGTTGTGGGCCAGGTCTCCAGTGGGAGTGTGTGAGAGGCAACCGCACATTGATGTTTCTCTACCTCACTTTCTCCCTCCTTTCCCCTCTCTCTAAAAATAAACAAATAAATTTTTAAAAAATTTTAATTTGATCCTATATGGAAATTTTCAAGCATATAGAAAAATTGAAATAATTATGTCGGGAATATACATATTCCTATCACATAGATTCTATAATTAACACTTAGTATAGCAGCTCATCACATCAATCTATCCACCAATCCATCTTATTTTTAAATGCATTTTTAAAGTAAGTTGCAGAGGGCAGAAATGTTGACCCCTGTCATATTAAATTTTAATCCCTTGTACTCTTCTAGAAAAGTAAAGTTCCCTTTGCCTGCACAAGGCATGCAGTTGTATCCAATGGGGGATCAAGAGTTTTGTACTCTAGACCAGAGTTCAGCAACCGACAGCTCACGTGCTAACTCTGGCTCATTCCCTGCATCACAAAACAAATTTCTATTGGCATTTAGCCATGTCCATTTATTTCCCTATTGTTTATGGCTGCTGTTACACTGCAGTGGCAGAGACCATGTAGCCTGCAAAGGCTTAATATTTACTATCTGTCTCTTTTACAAAGAAAGTTGGCTGACCCCTATTTCTTCCTGAATTCTGTCTCCCAGTGCTTCCATGATCTATATTAAATATTTTTAACAAATTAAAATTTGGTTTTCCTCATGTGCAAAGCATAGAGTTGAACTTACTGATCTGAGACTCTATCTTTCTCACTCTTATTTTTTTCAGTGCATCATCTCTGTATTTCTTCTTCTTCTTTCCTCCTCATTAATGAGATTTGAACTTCATTTGCCCTATTTCATATTTATGGTAAGAGTTGCTTCTTATCCTCTAATTAATAATTTAACAAAGATCCTGGCATGCAAACTGAATTTCAAGTTTAATTAAAATATTCCCCCAAACTTCAGATCAGCTTATATCTTTGATAAACAAGGACTCCCTATACAGCTGCATCTGTAGTTTCTCTCAATTTAATGCAAAAAATTCTGTCCTGTTCACAATAAAATGCATTGTAAGTATCTCCAAATTAACTCATGTGCAATTATGGAGAAAAGTCAGAATGTTTAGATAACCATACCCATAAATCATCTCTCCCAATTAGCATGTTTCTAGTAGAATGCCTGTTATTATTTAATATTGACTTTTATAGAATAAATATACTTCTCAATATAACCTTTTTTCTCCAGTTTTTATATTTATACCACCAACTCTTAGAGAAAGTGTGGTAAAGACACTTCACTGAATTTCAATGAGGAAGATTTTCCCCTTAGATAACCATGGTATTAAGAGTGGAATCACAATCTCATGCTCACTGTGAGCCATTTTCTGTCATCATTCACTTTTTATGAGAGCATTTCCACAGAATCTGACATATTTAGATGTTGTTTTTGTTTAACTTAACAAGATTGTAGAGAAGGAAGCAAAGGGAGAGACAAAGAGATTACAATGAAAGAGAATAAGCTCTTATTCATATATCAAACATTCACCATACTAACCATATTATTTGATGATCTAAAAAATCAGGATTTGGCAGAGTAATATGATATCTATCTATCCATCTATCTATGGTTTCAATATATTTTATAAAATTGGGAGTTTGGATTAGATGTGCAACATATTGTATTTTATCCATTTAAAATAATCGGAGGGCAGCCACATTGGCCTGTATCTCACACTGATTATAACTAACATCTCTGGGCAGAGAAGGCAACCATCTGAAGAATCTGGAGTGTAAATGAGAACAGGCATATTGAAAACAGAAATCAAAGCCTGAATAATAACCCATAGTGAAAATCAATATTATGATTTTGTTTCCTTTTGTCTTCTGGCCTTCACCCAAATTCTGAAATAGCAAAAACCACCTGTTTTTAGTCAAAGAACAAGTAAAGCAGCTCCCTGCACATGGAAGAGTAGGTGGAAAATGTCTTTTTTACTTTCCTTTTTTTTCTTTCATCACTGTCTTTAGGACAGCCACAGTTGTAAAAGTGCACGGCAATGGTGGCTGCAATACAAGTACTTAAAACCACAAAGATGGCCAGTCTCTTTGGCCAGAGGAAATAGGAAAAGAGGATCTTGTGAAGAAATGTGAAGAAAATCCTTGTTATTTTTTCTTTACCTTTTCTCTCACCACTTTGTCTTGAAGATTTGAAATCTTCAGTATGAAAGCCTAGAACTCTAAGAGAGCTTCATTTTCCAGATAGAGCCATCACTAAAAAGGGCTTGGAGATGTGTGGGAGAAATATGGGAGAGAAGAGATCTGAAGAAAAGCATCTCTTAAACCTGTATATGAAGCAACATAAAATTCCAGGCTGAGCCTTTAGCTGTTAATGAGCAGTACAGATCCAAAGAAGTGTGCCAAAGACTTAAAATTACTATATAAACAACTGCCTAAGTACCAGATTGGCCTCTGAGTAGCGTGTGGTAGTCAGACCCAAACAGCATGAGAAAACTTAAAAAAACTTGACATCAGAGCCACCACAGACAGACAGTGAGACAGAAGTTGCATTCTGAAACTAACTGGGTTGATTTCCAAGTAAAAGAAATATACAAAACAACAGTCTCCAAATGATATTAACAGACCCAGAGTTTCAAAACTTAATATTAAAAATATCCAAGATACAGCCCAAACTTACTCAGCACACAAAGAAATTAGGGAATCTGATTAAATTTAAAGGAAAGGACCATCAACAATTGCCAGCCCTCAGATGATACAAATGATGGGATTATTAGACAAATACTGAAAGCCATCTATTATAACTATATGCAATGAGGCTGTGCTGAACATACTTAGAAATGAAAAGAGATACATTATCAGCAGAAAAATTAAAACCCAAAACCAAGTCAATGGACATTTTAGAACTAAAAAACACAATGTCTGAAATTTAAAAGAAATAATCATTGAATGAGTTAATGTCATCTTGAAGATAAAGATGACAGGGGAAAAATCTGTGAATTTAAAGACAGAGCAATAGAAATTATACAATGTGAAGAATGGAAAAAACATGGGGGAAAAATGGAACTCAAGGACCTGTGTAACATAAAATAATTGTGAATGTATTTCTGTTAATATTTTCATGAAGAGCACTTGGTTTGGGGAAAATATTACTGCTAATTAAATCAATTAAACGACTTCTAAATGACTTCCACCCTTTCAAATAATCTCTTTATAAAACTTTTACAAGACTGTCATGAAATACTATTCTTTAAAAATCTTTACCTGATTAGCACGCCCAGGGAGACCCGGCACGACAGGGCGCACAGTCGCTGGGCACCATAGGGGTTGAACCGTGTTCGTGGGACAGTTGGAACCTGTGCAGGGAAGACTCAGGGAACATTGGGGCTTGTGGGCGCGCGACCACAGTTCGCGCCTGGGTCCCTGGACAGAGAATCTAGGGACACCTCTGAGGACAGTGGGCCAGAGAAAACTGAATGCTGAACAAGGGAAAAATAAAAAAATAAAAATAATACGGTCACCCCTTGGCCACTGCAGTCTTCATGACCAGAAAAATCAGCTTGGCAAGATTGATAACAGCAAGAATTAGCAGTTTTGGTGTTATTCGGTTTTTTAATTTTTTTGTG
>PVKU01008768.1:0-69859 GCA_004027475.1 Anoura caudifer | reverse complement strand
AGCAACCAGTGGAAAACTTATTTGAACAAATAATAAAGGAGAACTTCCCCAATCTGGCAAAGGAAATAGTCTTCCAGGAAGTCCAGGAAGCTGAGAGAGTCCCAAAGAAGTTGGACCCGAGGAGGAACACACCAAGGCACATTATAATTACATTACCCAAGATTCAAATGAAGGAGAGAATTCTAGAAGCAGCAAGGGATAAGGGGACAGTCACCTACAAAGGAGTTCCCATCAGACTGTCAGCTGATTTCTCAAAAGAGACCTTCCAGGCAAGAAGGGGCTGGAAAGAAGTATTCCAATTCATGAAAGTCAAGGACCTACATCCAAGATTGCTCTATCCAGCAAAGATGTCATTTAGAATGGAAGGGAAGATAAAGTGCTTCTCAGATAAGGTCAAGTTAAAGGAGTTCATCATCACCAAGCCCTTATTATATGAAATGTTAAAGGGATTTATCTAAGAAAAAGAAGATAAAAAATATGAACAGTAAAAAGACAGCAAACTCACAGGTATTAACAACCATACCTAAAACAAAAGCCAACTAAGCAAATCACTACAACAGGAGCAGAAACACAGAAATGGAGATCACATGGAGGGTTAGGAATAGGGGAGTAGGAAGAGGAGAGAGGGGGACAAGGTATAGAGAAAAAGTAGCACAGATGGTGGATAGAAAGTAGACATGGGGAGGGCAAGAATAGTGTGGGAAATGTAGAAGCTAAAGAACTTATGACACATGGGCATGAACTAAAGGGGGGAATGTGGGTGGGAGGGGTGTGCAGGGTGGAGGGGAATGAAGGGGGGAAGATGGGACAACTGTAATAGCATAATCAATAAAATATAATTAAAAAATAAAAAAATAAAAGCAGAAAAAATAAATAAAAAATAAAATAGATGTAGTAATATGTAGTAATACAGAGATATTGACTATTGCACATTTCAATTTGTAAATTATCACTACATTTTCTTTTCCTGGCATTTTTGTAGTCCTAAGCAGCAGCAAGAGAGCCTCTTACGTACTCCTGGCCTTACCAAGTATCAGGCATTAAAGTGTGACAGCTCCTAGTGGCTACACCTGAAATGAGACAACCTGGTGTCATAAAAATAGGGCTGGCCTGAAAGCCATCGGTTTTCACCCTACCCCCATCTCTCATAAGGACGTGAACCTGAATGATTCTTATCATGTTCTTATCTAGACCCTCAAGTTCTCTCCTGTAACTGAGATGCTACAATTTGGGGGTCTCAAGGTTCCTCAGAGCTCAAGTTTTCTGATTATATCATTTTGTTTGGAAAGCTGGAGAAGGAAACAGAAGGAGCCACTTGCCCATCGCAAAGGCAGCTGAATGCTGACACAGGAGTTGGGGACTGTAGGTGGGAGCGTGTGATTATAGTACAATCATTCTGATTCATCAAGAGATAAATTCCCTTGTTGGTTACACATACACACTCCCCAACCCTTCCCACTCACAACTTTTACTTCCTGCTTTAGGAACAGTCTAAAAGTAGGGAAAGGACGTGGGTGGAGTGGGGAGAAGGGAGGGGAGGGAGCGGGAAGTGTTCTCTGTTTGGAAGAGATCTTTTGGAAGCTCTTTTTCATGCTCATTTGTACCACCTACAGTGCTTTTATTCTTCCTTGCCGAATGTTTGATTATCCTAACCATACAGAAAGTAATAAGTCAAAATAGTTCTCGTCACTCTTTTTCAGGCATAATAAGCTCAGTTAAAACATTTTTATGATGACTTAATTCACTGAACAAAATGAAAAGAAAACAGAATTAAGAGACTCAGTCCTGCCAACAAGAAAGAGGGAAAATCCTACACTAAGGCAACTCAATTTCTATGACTACGCGTAAGACAGAAGTGACCAAAATGGACTTTCAGAAGCAATTTTCCACTTCTTGTTCTCCGACATAGTGGGCCCATTCTCACAGTAACCAAATAGTTGTAAAGCAGAGCTGATAAGTAGGTTTTATAACCAGGTAACATGCAGCTGAGCAAGTCTCTAGAAGGTGGTAGTTGGTTTGGGCACTAGCTGAATCACAATAGGAAGATCAAGACCTGAAGTTGGCGGATGTTCATGGGAAGCTCATGACAAGGAGGAGGTTGGATTTAGCTGAACTTCGTGGACTTCAAAATTAGATGCGATTTTTGGTGGAAACGAGATAGCATAGGCTGATTTCTCCCTACTCTGTGTCATTAAATATAACAACAACAACAAAAATAAAAATAAAAAAATACAAGAGGCAATCCAAGGAGAACCCTGAAAAATGGAAGATGAAACAAACTGGTTGAGGACCCGGAACTAAGGAACAACACATTATTAAGGGCTTCTTGGGACTTCCCACCCAACCAGAGATGATGGCACAGACCCTGCACCTTCAGGACCTTCAAGCTGACAACACAAAGTGACTGTTAAGGGCTGAATGTCTATGTCCTCCCAAAATATGTATGTTGAAGACCTGCCCCCCAGTGTGATGGTAGTTGGCAATGGAACCTTTGGGAGATAACTAGGCTCGGATGAGTCCTGAGGGTGGGAGCCTCATGATGGGATTAGTGCCCTTCTAAGAAGAGGAGGAAGGAGAAGGAGGTCTGTCTGTCTGTGTGTGTGTGTGCCCGTGTGTGTGCGCACACATGGAGAAAAGAGCATGAGAGCACACAACGAGAGGGCAGGCAGCTGAAAGAAGACTCACGCCAGAACCTGCCCATGCTGGCACCCTGACCTTGCACTCGAAGCCTCCAGAACTCTAAAAAAGTAAATGTCCATTGCTTAAGCCAGTCAGTGTATGGTATTTTGCTACAGAAATGTGAGCCAAGACAGCGGCCCGGGTGGGTCCTTCTTCCCCAGATGATATAGGAGCTCTAGTGACAGCACCAGAAGGGACTGGTGGCACCAGTGAGGGGGCTGATCAGGAGTGCAACCAACAGCAATTGGCCAGAGGACACGCTCTCCCTCCCCGCTGACCCACAGACACCCTGCCACCACTGAGAGACATCAGTGGCTGTTGGCACCCATGCATTAGTCATTCAACAAATACTTACTTAGCAGGTATTCTGGACCATTACTGTTCTAGGTGCTGGGATATGTCATTGGAAGAAATTATCTATTAATACTTATACTTGAAGATGTTACTCAATTAAGAATATTAAAAAGACAAGTGAATGAGAATGACATAAAGCTTATCACAAATATTCACACACAAATTCGAATTTAGGTCCTTATTTTGAATCTAATTTTTTCTTTTTTTTAAAGATTTTATTTATTTTTACAGAGAGGGGAGGGAGGGAGAAAGAAAGGGAGAGAAACATCAATGTGTGGTTGCTTCTTGCACTTGCCCAACTGGGGACCTGGCTCACAACCCAGGCATGTGCTCTGACTGGGAATCGAACCAGCAATATTTTGGTTCACAATCCACTGAACCACACCAGCCAGGGCTGAATCTATTTTTTTCTAAGAAACTGGTGAAAACCTAAGAGTGGGATCACTAATGTAACCTTCCCTGTTCTCTTCTGCTTTTTCACCTAGGGTTTGCAAATTTTCTTCTTCATGCCCCACAAACCTGGCAAGTTTGTGCTGAGTAAGCACTTCCCTTTATCAGAATTCTTAGTCTCTGTGTCAACAGTTATTCACAGTTTAGATGTTAAATACAGTTTTCTACAAGACTGCTAAGGAGATTGTTCTTTCCCAGCAAACTCTGTGGAATGCCAGCTGCCTGCTTTAATCTAGAAAAGGCATCTGTTGACGTAATGTGGTGGAGCTCCGCCCTATCAGCGTTCGTGGGCCTTTTGCGTGTCTGAATGTTCTCTGGGATCCACCCAGCACAGTGCCCGTGGAAGCAGCTTAATACTCTCTAACTTGTGGGAAGAAAAGTAACCTCCTAACTGAATCCAATCTTAAAAGGTACTCCACATAAAGCCAAATCATGGAATCTTGGTGTTACTCTAAAAAAATGCCAAGTGACTACAGGTTTCTGAGATTCCTTATTTAAGTATTTCAGACTAACTAGCTCATGTATTCTCAGCAAAATGGGGTAGCATCTTCCTTTTCACTGTATCGCGTTTGCTTCAGATAGAAAATAATGTCCATTCAATTTACGAAAGTGGGATGTTGTTTACCTAAGTTTAAAATAATTTACTTTTTAATTCTTTGGAACACACAGTTTTTCGAACCAACATTTTTTTAGATTAATTTCAGGTTGGAAAGTTCCTGTATAATTCTTATCCTGTTCCCTCATCATTAACACTGAAATTTTTTTTGTTACTTTTGTCAGAAATAAGACATTGATACTGGTACCTCATTGATTAACTTCAGACTATTTGAGTTTCATCACTTTTTCCACTAGTGTTCCCTTTCTTTTCCAGGATTGAATTTAAGGTGCCATATTGCTTTTAGTTGTTGTATCTCCTCAATCCCTGGTCTATGGCAGTTTCTTAGCTTTCACTGGTTTCTTGTGAGTCAGTCTTGAGGAGCACGGGCCAGGGACCCTATTGAATGCCCCTAATCTAGGTTAATCTAATGTTTGCCTCATGATTAGACTGAGGTTATGATTTTTTTAAGAAAATGTGGTACACGTGATCTTGTTACATCAAATTGGGGTGGGGGGTATGATATCTATAAGGCATCACTGACGATGTTAAACTTCATCACTCTGACCAGATGGTGTCTGTTGGGTTTCTCAACTGCAGGCGGCCATTTTTCCCTTTCCCTGCTCTATTCTTTGGATGTCTAACTCATTTGTGTGGTTTTTCTTTATTTTAAAATAAACAAGTTACAGAAAACATAACAACACTTGGATGCCATGTATACCTACCATTCAGATTTTAACAAGTTTTAAAACTTAGCCATGTTTTGCTCCAGGTATTTTAAATTACAAGAAAAATATTACCCATTGAGTTGATATTGCTTATATGTACTACACTATTTTCTTTTCTTGCTTAGAGAGACAAGCTGATTTAAAAACTAACATTGGGTGAAAATAAATAGCTCTCTCTTTCCAGCCGGCGCCAAGCCATGGGCATCTCTTGGGACAACTGGCACAAGCGCCGCAAGACTGGGGGCAGGAGGAAGCCCTCCCACAAGAGGCAAAAATATAGCTGGGACTCTCTGTTGCCGGCACTAACAGTGGCCCCCACCACACACGCACAGTTCGTGTGAGAGGAGGCAACAAGAAGTACCAAGCCTTGAGGCTGGACATGGGCAACTTCTTCTGGGGCTCAGAGTGTTGTATGCACAAAACAAGGATTATTGATATTGTCTACAATGCATCCAACAATGAATCAGTCCATCCCAAGACTCCAGTAAAGACCAGACCAGTTTGGCCACAAAGATAGCTATGTGTAGAAGGCAAGGAGCAGGAGTTCTATTTGAGGAAAATCAAGACCTGGAAAAGCAAATAAATCTTCTTCCCTCCTTTCTTAAATCTCATGTTAAAAAAAAAACAAAAAAAAACAAAACAAAACAAAAAAAAAGGCTCATCTAATAAAGGTGTTCATTCTCAGGTTAAAAAAATAAGAAAATAAATTTTATGTTGACAAAGACAGTATGAAACATTTATATAAATTTAAAAAATGAAAGAGCATTATCTTGTGAGTATCTGTACATAGTATCAATATCACAGACCCAAAAATATTTAAAAACTTATTTCTTCAATTTTGCTTCTTGAACTCCCTTCTTTCTTTTGAGTTGAAATCTTATGTAAGTGTATCATTTTGTAATCCTTTATCAAGAATTAGAGAATACTGACCTCTCAGTTTTTGGCTGTCCAAAATTATCTTTAGTTTACCCCAAATATTGTATGAGAGTTTAGCTGGGTATATAATTCTAGAGTAAAGGTTATTTCCTCTCAGAATTCAAAGACAAGAATCTGGTAGAATGACATCATCAGTGTAACAGAAATTCTGCTGAAGGTTAACTCCCTTTTCCCCTCTACTTACTTTAATGCTTAATTTCATGTCATATAATTTCACTGACATATGCCTCAGATATCATTCTAATTATGCTAATCAAAAGTCAACATTATCCTTTGATTCTCTGAGGAATTACATCGTGTGGGTGACTCTCTCTCCAAGTATGACTCCAGTTCATTGAAAGTTTTTCCTTAGCTGGTAGACAGAACTTATCTAGTTTTCATTTCTAGGACAAGGCAGGCTTTCGTGAATTCTGGCTTTATGGTAATGTATCAGGTTCACCTCTGCTTCTGGGCCAAATGTCTTTTTCTTGATGGAAAGTGTTCGAAGCCTGTTCCAAGATCCTAAGGCTTTTGTAACGCTTTATTAAGTGTTTGTGCCTAAGCTCCCACACTTCTGTAAATTTCTTTTTCCTCTTTATTTCAAAAAAGGGGCATATTTTCCATTCAAAGTTTTGAACATGTATGCTCATTTACAACACAGTGGAATCTATCTTGTTTCACCACGTTCTAAGTGTTCGTAGGAGAGGGAGCAGAGCAGCTCTGTCATGTCAGAACAACCACGTTAACCTCAAGCACCTGAGCACCATTTCTGTCGAAGAGAATTTTTCCTATGGAGAGACATAAATAATACAGACAAAAAAGTATAATCCCCACTCTCTGATCAGATGCACAGAACATTAAAGGAAAAGTGTTATTAGGGAGCATTTCATAATGATTCACAGTATAGATCAATGGTTAGAAAATGTGGCTCTTAATACAGAGTGCCTAGATATGAATCAAAACTCCAGCACATGATTAACATGTAAAAATTTTTCATCACAAAAGTCAAGGACTAGTCTCAAAATTAATCTATGATAAGGATGATTTGGCAGAGAATGGATTCTGTGGTACGAATTTGCTTTAAAGCAAGTTGTGTTATGATTCAAAACATCCCACAGGTGAGATTGTGTGCCTGCCTTCTTTCCAATTGATTGAAACCCCCCAGACACTGATATTTTCCCGTGGAATGTGAAGAGCATAGTGAACAGATGTCTGATGCAAAGTTGAGAATTGATCTGATGAAAGACTTGTCAGAGAGGGCCAAAGTTGCAGGGAAGCTGTGTGTGGGAAGGAACTCCCCAAGAGCAATTGAGCAAAATAGTGAGAATTCTGGAGACTAGATGTGGCAGTACTTATAGCTGAACTGGAGCCATTTAGCCCTAGTCCAAGAGAGCCACTGGGAAATAATTAGAAAATGACGGAGGCTATCTGCCTGCAGTGGATCTCTGAAAAGCCATGGACTAAAAGAGGGGCAGCTGCTGAAGAAGCAGAAGATACCATGTCCCAGGAATTGTGATCAGAAGGGTCCAGTATGGGAACAGGCATGAAAGCAGAGCAGGCTGAACATATCTGCCATCCCAGAGGGTGTGAAGATATTTTACAAATTATTGGTCAACTATGAACTCTGTTTCCACCATTACCCTGGCAAGTAGAGAAAGAGATATTGAAAAAAAAAAAAGAAAGCAAAACAAAAAACTAACCATATCCTCTATCAATATTGCTGCCTCTCTCTCTTATAAAACACTGTGTTTTTTATATACTGTGAAGTTCTTGTATTACAACAACAGGGAAAAGCAAAGTGACGCAATTGCCAAATTTTAATTCAGTGGCAGAGGAAAATGTTCCCTAGCTGAATAAAATTTAAGGGGACAAAGTGAAGTATGTTTCTAAACACACATGTCAAAGGCACTCTTTTCCTCTGATGCTCTTGAATCCAAAATGGCTCACCACTATTAATTTTATAATTTCTTCTCCAGTCCAAATTTTGATTAAAAATGTTAAAGCCTGAAGTTTCTACATATGATGAGTTATTTATTATAAATATTGACACTAATGTTGTTTCTCCAAATGAATGAGCTAACTTATTTTATTAAAGATGTTAATTCAACATATTGTATATTGTAATTAATGAGCTATATTTTACAGTTTTATTTTTTCCCTGAGTCACTACTTAAGAGTTTTCTGTTGTTATTGTTATTATTATTAATTTCTACTTCATTGTGCTTATAGTCACAAAATAAATATTTAAACATAATCTCTAAAGGATTAAGATTTTCAGTGGGATTAATTTTTAAAACACTGTGAACTATTAAAAGTAATATATGCCTCTGTAAAGTGCAATGTTTTGTATATGCTGTTTAATCACCCGCATTTTAATACTTGTTTTATGTTTGTTCCATAAATTGAACTGCAGGAGATAACATTTTATGTGTACGCATTTCACCATATACGTCTACAAAATAAGGACTTTAAGATTAGATAGATAGATATAGAGATATATTATTCACCTAAAAACTTCACATATTTATGGATACAACATTTTCTGAGCCCAAACTTGGGACAAGTGGTCCCACCACGGGACCAGCTATTTTGAATGGACAGTGTCTCTCCAAACCAGGAATATATCAGTGTGGAACTTTAATTCTCTTCATATTTTCTACCAGATTATGTTTTTAGCTGATGATGTCAAAGGGGGTTTCTGGACTCAAGGACTGAAAGATTTAAGAATCATCATGAACCAAAATGATATAAAACGAAGAGGTAAGCTTGGTAGTTTAAAGCCTCAGGTGGCCTTAAGGGTCTTAATAGATTCATTTCTGCCACATTATTGCTTCACTGGGCATTTGATTATTAGGAGGGCCGAGCTGGGAACCTGTACATCATTTTAACGGCATCAGATACAACGAATTCTGAGTAGATTTTCCAAATAAGCTTTTTTAAAGGACAACATTTTTATGTTCATTTCCTGCCTGGAATATTTTTTTTCCTTTTCACTTCCTCCACTTTAAGAAGACATTTTTGAGATCCCCCAGTTTCACACAAGCCTCGCATGTGATGAAAAGCAGGATTTCAAACTGTTCTCGGGCAAGCCTCAGAGCTCCGCCAGCGGCTTCGGGTACTAGTCCCGCCGTGAGACTCTGAGTGGGCAGGAATGTGGGCCTCAGCCCCCTGCTGCTCAAAATAGATGCTTTTTGATACGTTTCATATATAATTTGGTTATTTCAAGGTTTCATCCGAAAAAAAGGAGCATTCTCTTCTTGAAAAGAATTCAAACCGATCAGCTTAAAAATGTATGTACTCTCCTCATCCTCTCCCTACAAACTATTATGAACTTGTCAAATATAGCATTTCCCCCTTATCCACGGCAGGGGGCATGTTCCAAGACCCCCACTGGATATCTGAAGCCATGGATAGTACTGACCTCTATACATACTATGTTTTTCCTATACATGCGTACTCTTTTCAGCTTCTCTTCAGCATATCTGAATTGCCAACATTACCACTTTTGCACTTTTGGCCATTATTGAGTAAAATAAGGGTTACCCAAATATGCACTGTGGTACCCAGATGTCAGCCTGATACCCAGGAGGGCTACCAAGTGACTAACAGGCGGGGAGCACGCAGCATGGAGACGCTGGACACAGGGGTGATCCACATCCCAGGGAGAGCAAGGCAGGATACCACGCGATTTCACCACACTGCTCAGAATGGCACACAATTTAAAACTTCTGAACTGTTTATTACTGGAATTTTCCATTTACTATTTTTGGACCAGTTTCAACATCAGGTAAGTACAACTGTGGGAAGTAAAACCACAGATAAGAAGGACTACTATTCAGCCTTGAAGGAGGTAGAATGAGAGTTCTACACTTTTTTTTAAAGATTGTTTTTAGAGAGGGGAGGGAGGCAGAAGGAGAGGGAGAGAAACATCAATGTGTGGTTGCCTGCTGTACACCCCCTACTGGGGACCTGGCCCACAACCCAGGCATGTGCCCTGACTGGGAATCAAACTGGCAACGCTTTGGTTCTCAGGTCTGCGCTCAATCCACTGAGCTACACCAGCCAGGTCCACACTTTTCTTAAATAGAGTAGTCACACAACAGTACAAATAAGCTATATGTCAAATCCAGAACCTTCTGCCTACCACAAAGACACATATATCATCTTAACCAAATGGCAAACCAAAAGCTGAATTTTATTCAACTGTTTCTGAAATATAACAATTATTATGATGATCACCATCAGCATCGTCACCAGGTTTTTCTCCACCAATACAGATAAGCTATCCTGACAAAGAAAAATTTTGTGCGTGGGCATGAAGCACTATGGGAAATTTCCTGAAGACAGAAATTGGCAGTGATAGAAACTTCTTTAAAAATAAAAAGTTGGCCAACAAATTCTTCATAGGAAAAATACCTCCAGCTCTGAAAATAGAGTTGAAGTAATTTATTCTCCATTCTCAGACAAGAACCTCTGTCTCTGAATTTATTTCCTAATGATGTTTAGTGCTCAAAATACAAAGATAACTTACACTATGTGAGAAACATAATAAAGAAATGTTAAACAGAAAAGCGCTGTAAAATTCAAACAATGACTGCCAGAGGCCATCTTAGATATTTACCTAAGGAAAAAAAACAAAAAAAAAAAATATTTTAGAATGGTCCATCTTAAGATAATACTATTTAGTTTTAAGAAATTCGCATCGAATGGAAAATTACATTATCTTCTAGTATCTATCTTCAAATTCATGTGACTTTATAACCTCTATATAATTCACATCATTTAGATCTTCCTTTATTCCATTTATGAACACCTTTGTTTAAAACTCAAATATTCAGAATGACCACTCATTGTGTTAAACAAACTGAGAAGAGAGAATCTTGACTGGGGGACCATTCTTTATAACTGAAGTGGTAATTCTGGCGCATCAAATACAATGTCAGAATTTTCCAAGTGTTAATATTCTTTTTTAAAAAATTTCTTTCTGTCTTTCTTCTTAGAGAGAGGGGGAGGAGAAGGAGAGGGAGAGAAGCATCAATGTGCAGTTGCCTCTCACGCACCCCCACATGGGGACCTGGCCCACAGCCCAGGCATGTGCCCTAGACTGGGATTCGAACCAGTGACCCTTTGGTTCACAGGGATTGTGGTTCAATCCACTGAGCCCACACCAGCCAGGGCTCCAAATGTAAATATTCTGTTTCAGTGTTTTTGTAAGTATATTTTAACCTGGCAGACCATGTGTTTTCATTTTATTGGTCGGAGACACAAACAAAAATAAACAGCTCTTCAAATGGGTGGGGCCAGTCGTGGGGCAGAAGGAAGGGACACTGGGAGTGGAGGTGGGGTGTGACTCCCACCTTCCGGTCACCTCGGGGCTTATTTTGTTGGGAACCCTATCCGGACACCACCATACATGGGTCCACTAAGAGCATGCTGTGTTGAATTGGACTGACTTCCTCCTTTTGTTTCTGTGCTTGCATAATTTTTCCTATTTCCCAGTGTTTGGGCTTCATTAAGGATCAGGACCTCCTGAAGGAAGAAGACTCATTCATTGCCTACTGAGACAGCGCCTCATTTTAACTCCCTTAGAACTGACCACTGTCCCCTCTACTTGGTGTCCTCACATGGTCCTTATTAAGATTACTTTAAAATGATTCTAGTTGAGAGCAATCGTTAAGAATCTAGGTTGTGAGCACAGTGCACCATCCGTGACGACAGGTGCCATGTCACATAGCACATCTCCAGAGCTCTCGCCAGGTCAGCTGAAACCTTACACTCATTGATCAGGACCCCATTTCCCCGCCCCCGCAGCCCCTGGCAACCGTAACGCCACGCTTTGATTGTGTGACTTTGACCCTTTTAGATACTTCATATAGGTGGAATTGGGCAGCATCCGATTCTGTGAATGGCTTACTTCACTTAGCATAATGTCTTCAAGGTCCATCCACACTGTTGCATGTAGTAGAATATCTTTCTTTTTGCATGAGTTTGCCATGGCACTGTGAATGCACTAAATGCCACTGAACTGAAATGGTTCATTTTATGTCCTGTGAATTTCACCCCGTGCAAAATGAAGAAATAATATTTTTTAAAAAACTCATAGCATTGCATACCTAAAAGGTGTGAATTTTACTCTATGTCAAGTTTACCTCAATAAATGTGACTTTTTAAAAAGAGGGCGAAGGCTTTGGAGTCAGAGGAACCCGGGTTCAAAGCCTGTCTCCACCAGGTATTAACGCTCTCTGGGTTGAGGCAAATTATTAAAACTCCCTGCTGTTGGGTTTCTTCATGTGTAAAATTGTATTAGCAGTACTGCTGAGGATGTGTGAGCCGTGTTGTGATGAATATAACGTCATGAATTTAACCAGACCCGCAAGCTCAAATCCTCCCTTAACCCACTCACCTTTGCCCACTCAGCCCTTCAAGACAGGGCAGGGCCGTGTGGGCTTCTGAGCCCAGACTCCAGGGCGGAACCCGGTGATGGAGACACAGGCTGGGAAGTGCGCTGTTCTCTTTTTCACCTCAAACAAAAGCAGGTCAGATCTATTTCATTCATATCTATGCAAAGTCTAGATAGCATCTCAATTCAAATTTCTTTTCAGTGGTGAAAATGCATACATACACACATACTTACATACATGCATACATACATAAAACCATATCTACTAGTGACAAAAGAAAAAGAACAAGGGCATTAAGGCCAGTTGTCCGAAAGCTGGGAGCGGAGTCAGCCAGCTGCAGCCCTGGCCCGGAGGGCATTGCTGGCTCTGACCGGTTCCATGCCGTGTGTGAACGCTTCTGCATGAGGGCTGAGGCCCAGCGCGCAGCCTAAAATTTAACTGGTCCAATTCTGGGCAATGCCTTCTTGGGATGACACAATTGGACCTTTGTCTCAGCTCATCTTCAGGGAAGGACCAAAGAGAGCATTGCAAAAGGAGCCGAGACGAGCCTTGCATGCCTTTCCTTAGAGGTCAGCACATCCCTTCCTCGCAGGTTTATTATAAAGCCTCAATGAAATAAAGCAGGGGAAGCACAGATGACAATAAGCCGAAAACAGACCCAGCTTTTTTAAGCAGGAGACGGCCGACATGTCTGTTGAATTGACTCTGCCGTTTTGTTGAATTGTCTATCCTGCCTCCTTTCCTTCGGTTCACCGCAGGAGGCTGGGTTTGGGGCTGCACCGTGACTTTGTAAGAGATCTTGTATTTTAACCTCTTTCAGAAGCATTTCCCTTTGAGCCTTGTGCAATCAGGACGATCTGTCTCACTGCTTTGAAAAGCTCAGGAGCAGTCGAATTGCCTAGCGGGAGAGAGGGACTGTGCAGCAGGCCTGAACACTGAGACGGGCTGTTGTGCAGAGGGTTACGCATATCTCGGCTCCGTTGGTTCTTTGAAAATCAGAAAGCCTGACGATGCACCTGAGGGGAGCGGCTGTGTTTGCTTGTGCTTTTCAGGCTGATGAGCCTCCTACTTGCCACGGCACTGATTTCAGACACGCGGCCTTTCTGGAAATGGGATTGTGTTTAAAAGAATAGGCTCTTGTCATCTCTCTCTTCTTCCAAAGAATAGTGAGAAAAGACGGTCTCCTTGAAAGGGGATTTTGGTGTTCACTGTCACTTCACACGTTTGGAAAGGTAGGACTAACCCCACAGACGCTGGTCATTTCCCCCCTAAGGACTGCGCCTGCATTCTCGAAGAGTCTCCCTGCTCTAGGGATTTTCCTTAGGCACAGACCACTGTAAACATGACTAACAATAAAACAATACCGTTCCAGATGGGTTTTTTCCTATAAACATATCTTCCTGTTAATAAGGAGCATAAACATTTTTTACTAGATCTTTAACAATACTTTTTAAGAATGTCACTTAGAGAAAGATTGGAAGATGCATAAAACGTAAGTATAAGCTGATACCTTTGATACGGTCCTATATCTTGCTGTTACTTATACATCGTCTCTTAACTGCACTTCAGTTTTCTTTCTCCTTCTAGTGAAACATCAACTTTCCCCCATTACGCCTGACCAGTAGCTTGCGTTCTAGCAATCCTCCTGCAACGCTTCAGCTTCTAGCTTAATTGAAAGTCACTAAAGTCAGGGCCTCTTATTGGTTTTCATCATCACTTAATTAGCCTGTGCTTTTATGCAAAAGGAATTAATCTGATACTTTCTGTCACTCTTTATCTTCTATTTTTCTGGATTCTTCCAAGACAGAAAATAGATATCACTTTTTTAATGTCTTCTTTGAGATGCCGGGATAATTTCTTCCCAACAAGAGAAAAGTTAACTTATCAATCAACTTGGTTATTAATTCAGTGAACCACCTCCACCCTCCTTCACCAGCTTTCGGCTGACGTTCCACCGCTTCCTGGCCAGGGTCCACACTGTAACACTCTGCTCAAAGTGTTATTCGAAAGGAAGCAGTTACGTGTGTCTCTAAATATTTCCAATGCCTTTGTGCAACGCTTCTTAGAGTCATTCCATGCTGGTTGTGACCCCAGTAGAGAAACACCAAGCACGTTGAAGACAAAGGACATGGCTTTTGAGAACGAAACCCCAGAAAACAGACGTTTGGTATTCTCTGTTGCCCTACCCACAAAATATTTGCTTAGTTAAACTGCCTTCTGAAGAGAGCCTACAAGTGCACTACTCTTTTCCTATCGATTTTTTTTTTCTTTCTAGCGTCTGAAAATTTTTAAAGATGAACTGAGCTCCGAGGAAACATCCTTGGGAATAGCATATTGCTGCAGACTTTCCAAAACAGGAGGAACAAAACCCTCAAGGGACATCATTGCCTTTCTTTGGTGTCTTAAAAATAAATAAACAAACCTGAAAATCTTTGGCCAAAATTACACTGAAACTGTTAGCATGGCTTTGATATTTGAGATATATATATATATATATATATATATATATATATACACACACACACACACACACACACACACATATACATGTATATTTGTATCTTATTTGGACATCTGTTGTCAGCCCTGTATAGATGTTGAAACGATGTTTTAGATGAGTATTAACTCTGTGAACTGACCAAAAGGCTATAACAAGCTAAATCTTTAGTAAGTGACCCATAATAAAATCCTGTGTCTCAAAATGTAGCAAAGATATTTTCTGAAAGTTGGACAGAATTGCAGTCTTTACATTGTTGGCACCAAGAACCTGAATAAGCCTTACATAAGAACCCAAGATTGCATAATTTTCCAGTGTTGCATAGCTGCTTGTTAAAATGTATTAGCTATTCAAAGATTCATGTTTTTGGTTAATAAAAGAGCAGTGTATCGACAAAGGAGAGAGGGGGTGTGTGAGGGGCGAGGTGTGCACACAGAGAGAGAAAGAGCGAGAGCAAGGATGAGAGAGACTGAGCCAGACAGAAGAGAGACAACATGGTTTTCAGTATCCGCCACGGTGTGCCTCAGTGTAACAGAGAATATCTATGCTTAGCGTACAACTCTTGAACTCAACAACTCCAAGAAAAACATTCTATTTGTTTATAATCAGATCCCGTTCAGGCAACAGAGAAGAGGAGTTACCTTCTCTGGACACAGGTAGATCTGGTCTCAGTCCTGAGACATTATTTAAGCTCTCATACCTAAGTTTCTTTGGTATAAAATCAAGATCGCAATTTCTGCTTCATTACCTGTTATAGAATTTGATGAAATATCATATTAAAAAGACTTAGCATGGGTCCCAGAACTGGTAGTTATTTTATTTACATTTTATAAGCAAGCCACTGCTGTAAGACAAGCCGCACGTAAGTCTTGACGGCTCTTCTGGTCCCTGTGACAATGTGCAAGGGAGGCAGAACATACTCGAATAATTGGCTACGCGGATGTCAGCGCAGGTACAGATCATGCACGCGGTGAGACAAAGTGAGGACAGAGAGAGGTGTCTTCTGAAAGGGCAGCTCGAAGCGCTTCATGGTCTCCCTCCACAGTGAAACGACTGGTGGACATTTTTGCAAAATAACAACCACTTAAAATCTCTAGAAATTGTCCTAAGAGCACATAGCAAATGAAACATTTATTCAAGAAAATTTACTGTATTTTGCTAACAAAAGCAAAAGTCTATGAATTTTTGGCCCGGACCCCCTCCCGCTCTCCCTCCTCCCAGCTCAGTGTTATGGGAGGTCCACTCCGGGCACACGCACCTAAGGACGCAGCGTTCCCTCCAGATACCAAACAAGGGCTACAGCATCGCCTTAGCAGGGGCAAGCCACCAGCATCTCTCACCTTCCTCCCCTGTGGGTTGCAGAAACTCTATTCCAGGAAGGAGTTTTTGAGAGTCCTGGGGCTCCCTTCCCCGACGCGGGCCTCATTCACAGGGAGAAGGCTCCCTTGTACAACCACTGCTGATCACAACAGACACGCCGCGTTCTATAGCCACCTGGTCTCAACAAATGCATAGGTTCTGAGAGGACGTTCTGGGGTTGGAACATCCTCCGGGTGATGACTGCCGGTCGCCAAGACGGCTGTGTGGTGGTGAGCAGCTAAGAGGAAGATAGTGGCTCAGTGAGAGCAACAAGTTAAACCAACATGAACGCAATTGGGTCCAACTGTGGAGCAATTTAAAGTCTAAGGCATTATTACAAACAACAGAGCAATTAGTTAGCAATTAACGATGGTGAACAGCTGGGCGTGATACCCACAGAGGCAGAGAGCGGCACTGAGGTGCCAGGGAGAGAGACAGTCAGGGAGAACCTTCGTCAACCACTGTCGCCCGGGGCGGCTGTGCATGCCGAGGCTGTGACCTCTGTGGGTGTATGGGGTGCAGCTGAAGCCTCACTTCAAGGGAAACTTTTCTGCGTAAGTATTGAAAGTCTATAAGAAAAATAGCTTCAAAGTAGATAAAAATGGAAATACTCATTTACTGTAGTTAGCAATAGATTAAATTAAGTACTTTATAATCGTAATTCTTACACTTTTATCAAAAACACAAGATTCTCTTTTGTGGTCCACTATACATTTCCCCTGAATTAAATGCTGTTTCATTTGTCATGACTCTTTACTCATGTTCCTTTTGCCAAATTTAAATATATTTGCTTATTTATATTCACCCCCAGCAATATAATAGTAATAATATCCTACAAGCAAAATCCCTTGCTATTAAGGAGGCCTCCAATTTCCTTTGGAGAGGAGGATGACAGCTAGTTGGGGGGGCGGTGATGAGGGGGTGAAGAGATGGAGCAGAAAGGAAAAAGTAATCACCACACTGTTGTGATTCCCACCACCAGGGGGAGGTGGGAATAAGGAGACCAAATGGTAATGAGAAAAAATACAATAAAGATTAAATTTTTTTTAAAAAGACACTGAGGACAAAGTCCTGGCCAAGAGGCCCAGAGCAGCTCCAAACAGTGTCCACACAATGACACAGAAGCTACAGCCTGGAGGAACAGAGAAGCCAGGCAGGGGGATGGCGGAGGGGAACGTGGGAGAGATTCCCGGCAGGAGCGGGATCCAAGGTGCAGTACTAATGCTGGCTGGAAGGTGGGTGGGGCGTGTGGAAGGTGTGAGAAGGAAATGAATTCTGCCAACAACCAGGGAGCCTAGAAAGGGACCCAAACTGCAAGTGAGAACTGCAGCCCCAGACCACACCTAGACTTTGACCTTGTGGTTTTCTAAGCAGAGAACCCTGCTGACCTATACCCTCCCCAGACTTCTGAACCACAGGAACTGTGGGATAATAAATGGGCGTTACCTTAAGACAAAATTATAAAAAAGAAGTCTATCTCTTCTCCCCTTGCACTAGAATGATAATGCTCACCCCTTATAATCCCACACCAGACTGTCACTATTTGAACATTATCGATCCGTAGACTTTATTATTATGAAGATAACATCATACGCATATGTTAAAATCACAGTGCTTAAAAGTCACTCCAAAAATTATCACCTCTCAGACATCAGTTTACTACAATAAATAACCCTGACTTTATTTCGACAGTTAAAAAGATAAAATGGAAAAAACAACATTGATTTTAAAAATCTGTATTTACATATACAGGATTAAGCAGGTAACCATTTAATGTAATAGCACTTACTCATCTAAGCAATTGATGCGTTCGCTGTTATTTAATATTCCCAGTGTCATCTCCATTTGACCACCGAGGAAGTGGAGGCACAGGGCTGTCATTTGCTCAGTCACGATGAAGCGCATTTTAAATTATTTTAAAACATTTCCAAATTGAGCAAGTAGATTGAGAAACTGAAAACAATCAAAATAATTGGAAGGTAAATCAAATAGCTGTTATTTATTTTTTTTAAGCTTTTATTTATTTATGCCCTGGCTGATGTAGTTCAGTGGACTGAGCGAGGGTTACGAACCAAGGGGTCACCGTTTTGACTCCCAGTCGCGGCACATGCCTGGGTTGCAGGCCACGTCCCCAGTATGGGGCGCATGAGAGGCAGCCATACATTGATGTTTCTCTCCTTCTCTTCCCCATTCTCTATTTATTTTTAGAGAGAGGGGAAGGGAGGGAGAAAGAGAGAGAAACATCGATGTGCAAGAGATACATCGATCAGTTGCCTCTCTCACGCCCCCTACCGGGGACCCAGGCATGTGCCCTGACTGGGATTTGAATTGGCTTGGCGCCCCTTTGGTTCGCAGGCCAGCACTCAGCCCACTGAGCCACACCAGCCAGGGCAAAATAGCTGTTATTTCTTACTGATCTGAAGTCTAAGTAAATTTTCAAATACACACGTAGAGAGCGAGCAGTCCATTGAAGCCCGTTACCCACCATCCAGCCTCAGTGACCACTGCCTCACCACCTGCCTCACTTCATTTACACCACCTTTCACTCACACCCCCTTGAATCTTTTAATGCAAATCTCAGAACTCACTGATATCCTATTTTGCCATAAACATGTATTATATGTTTTAAAGATAGAGGCCCTTTTAGCATAATCTCAATACTCTTATTATACCTATAATCAATAATACTTCTTAATATCATAAAATATGTAATTAGTGTCCACAATTCCCTAATACTTCTGTTTTTCTTTTGACAGTTTGTTTGAATCACAATCCAAATAAGGTCCATACATGGCAATTTGTCAATATTTCAATACATCTCTTAATCTATAGATTTTCCTTCCATTATTACTTTTTTTTGCAATGTATTTATTCAGGAAACTACTCACTGTGGACGTATAGCATGTCCTCCAACCTGTACTTCTCAGGTTATATCCGAGTAGTATATTTAACAACCCCCTGTACCCAACATGGTTCAGACTCTCTGCAGTTAATTCTGTAGTCATGATCACTATGTTTTTTGTTTTTTGTTTTAGCAAGAATACTCCAGAGGTGGTATGGATTTTTAAAATGGAGACAGGATGGTCTTTCTAGAGAATTAAGAATACAGAGAAAAATCCACTGTTAGTATCAGTTCAGTTCAGGTTAAACATAAGAATAAGTCGAGAAGACAATTTTGCCTGTAATATAACATCTAAGACAGATTCTAGGATGTGGAGGAACAGACTTAGAAAATAAAGATATAAAAAGTATGTCCCCGAAGCTTGGTCAGAGTTTTTTGGACCAATCAACAGGGCTGAAGCACTTTCCAAGGCCGAACTCGAAATCTTTCAGACTGACTCATGTGTTACAAATAGGCAGGCTTTCTTCTTTGTTCTTTCATGGTTTCTGTGCTAACGCTCACCGTGAGAGTTAAGGCCAAGATCATTTGTCACACATTTCTCAGTGGCACTGTTTAATTTCTAAACGAGAGAGAGCATGAAATTGACTTTGAAAAGTAAACAGTATTGGCAACAGAAGCAATCCCAACCTTGCCTGAGAAGAGACGAGAGAAACAAGAATTCGTTGAGTTCTATCAAGTGAGACTTCTTTTATTTTCACTTTTGAAATACCACACAACAAAGAAAGTCTATGGGCACTCATTCTAAATCCAACTGTGTAGATGGATTGCCAGAAAGGACACCATGAGTCATTAATTTTGTAATTTGCATTCTCCAGCCCTAAGAGGTAGGCAGCTCCTATCGCTGGCCTACCTACATGTTGGCCGGTCTGAAATCATGGGCTTTGTGTGAAATGGCAAGAGATCGGGGGGATTTCAACACAGTCCAGGAAAACAAATCCCTTGCAGTATGAATCGCTTTGTATGCCACAGGGATTTCTTCCTGCTTCTCATCCAAATTTTATATGGAGCTCTATTAATGCCATATCCTTGATAGGTATGTTGGCAAGATACAGATTTTTATAGGTTTGTGTGGAACTCAACTACCTATTAAACACTTCTGATCTCCACCACATTCTTTCATCTGTATTCTTCATGTTGGGGGATGACTCTCAACCTTAATTCTGCCTTTTTATTCCCTTTAGAGATTGCTTAACATCTTTTAATGGCATGACGTTCTCTGCTATATAAATCACGTTAGCTCTGCAAAGGCAAGTTCATATTCAACTCTTTACCTTAAGTCCATCGGGGATACAAGAGGATCTCAGAGGTAGGGCTATCTACAGTTTGGATGGAACAGAAGTATTATAAAGATTGTGATATTCCAGGACATAGTGTTCTTTACTCAAAAGATGTAAAAACTACGGTGTCAGATGGACACTAGACTTTTTGGGGTGATCACTTTGTAAGCCATATAAATGTTTTATCAATAAGTGATACACCTAAAACTAATACAACAGTGTGTCAACTATAAGTGAAAAACTTAAACAGATTTTTTATTAATTAATAATAAAGAAAGATATAAAGGCTACCTGGATGGTCAAAATAGTCCAGTCTTTTAGGCTACAGAGCTGACATTTAAGTCTCAGATCCGTCACCTTACCAGCCTCATGGTCTTCGCGTATCTCTTCCTCTGAGATGTTTCTTCAAAAGTAAAATAGGAAAGCTTCTTGCTTTTTGGGTGAGGTATGAATATTCCTATTCTTATCATTATCTCTGAGAGTGCAGTCTGAATACACACGGGGATTTCCACGGGTGGTTCTGGTTCACATCCGGATTGTATAAATAGCACTGCGCAGTTTTTAGTGCGTGTGTCTTTGATACCTGAACACATTTCCATAAACTCGTTGATCATCAGGGGTTCCCAATTCGTGCACTTTTGCTCATCTTTCTGCTCAGCTGCTCTATGTATTTCATTGATTTCTCACTGTTCATTTTATATTAACAGTATTAACCCATAGCATATAATCTGAAAGTTTTTTCTGAATATTTGCTCTTCTTCGAACATCTTATGGTAATGCTTTTTAAAATAATGTTTATAGGTATTTGGCAGTCAATAATTGCTTTATTGGTTTTTATTTTCATAAACAGAAAACTTTGACACCATGAGATCACATGAATATGTATTTATAATGTACAATATGCATGCATAATATATATTTTATGTATATACAGTCAGTTCTGGTTTTGTATGGTATTGCAGGACCATAAAAAGGACTGTGCAGACTGAAACTGGGAAAATGACAATAATTTTTCCCACGGGAAAATTAGAATTGTTATCTTCAAAAATTCTTGTCATTTTAAGAATCCCTTATTCTTGGTTATAAATGTATAGAAAATTTAAAAATATTAAGGCTAATATTTGTGAAGCACATTGCAATGTAAAATGTTACAGGCATTAAGAGTTGAAGTCTTTTCTTTCTTTCTTAAAAATAAATGAACTTTTCAAGAGTAATTGAACAATGCTTGCCTTCTTGTGTAACGGAGAACCCAGAGTATCTTTTCTGCACTTTAGTGAATGGTCATTCTCCTTTCTAAGTCTGAATTATCTTTGAATGTGTTGTCCTTTGCACTTTTAATATGAAATATGTCCAAGAGTCCCCTTCATATGAAAGTTTTGCCAATGTCACTTGCTTTGGGACATCTACAACCTTTTCATTACAACTGCTTTCCAATTTTTCTTCCACTATTATTACTTTTTATTTCAAGGCCACACTGTGGTCTTTGTTGACCAATTTTGTCCCTTAATAATTCATTTTTGTAAAATGTCTCATGGGTTGATCATTGAGAAACAAAAGAAATGCAAGTAAAAACTCCTGTCTGTTTATGAACACATGTGCAGTGAACAGTTACCTACAGACTTTGAGAGAAACAACATAATCTACTATTGCCTACCATTTCATTAGTGCCTTCAGCACACTAGCATAGTTCTTTTAAGTCATCTGTCTGTCATGTCCAATGTCTACGTCATAAATCTTGTTCAGGTGATTGTTCTGTCTCTTCTGTTTTTAATTGCTTTTGCATGACTTTTTGTTGTTGTTGAAAACCTAGTATGTTCTGTAGAACAGAAGATACTGAAGTAAAACAATTTTTAGTCTTGGACATGAGCATGCCTTTCCAGAGAGTGGGTGTTTTTATCAAGCTAGTCAAGAGTGGAGCTTGGATTAAAGGTGTGGCTGTTGCTGTGGTCAGCCTCAGCTCAACACAAGCTTAAGTGTCTCCGGTATCTTCCGTGGTGTCTGGTGCTTAGGGTGTGGACTGATCAGCCCAAGGATTGTTCTCAGTGTCTGGCCCTTGTTTGCCTATGGGCTTCCTTGCTTGCTGATGAGTCTACTCTTTGAGCTACCACCCAGAGAGAATTTATCTCTTTTAGATCTCTGAGATGTTAACACTATTATTCTCACTCAAGGTTTGTTAGTCTGGTAGTGATGGGGGTGGGGCAAGGGAACTAAAGCAGGTATTTCCGGATGTTTTGATTAAGTTGCAGCCTTGGGCAGGCACCTAGGTCTCAGGGCCGTGGTATTCGTGTATTTCTGCCCTTCCTGGGGGTGTGACCCTTAGATACTCCCAGCCCTCCCCAAGTGCAGAACTTTTTTTTTCCTGTTCCTCCCCCCCAAGCCAGAAGTAGCTGTCACCAATCTGGTGACAATTTTGCTATCCTTCACCCTCAGATTAAAGCTTTTATTCTTTAAGGGAGATAGAGGTCAGTCTGGGTGGATTTTGGTTGGACTGCTATTCTCCTCCAGCCAGCTCCACAGGGTGTGTTTTCTCAGCATTCTTTCCGGGCTTCCCTGTGAGCACCTGATTTCTTGAGGGAAAATTCTGGAAAGGAGTGTGAAGCCACTCTGTCTGCATTCCCCATGGAATTCGTACTTTCATTTTACCCCATAGAAACTCATTAAAAGTGCCCACCTGTCTTTCCAGACTCAATGATCACAGGCCATTCTTGGCCCAAATAAGCAAATGCTGAGGTTCTGTTTCTCCAAGCAGACTTCCATCTCTCCAGATTGTGTGTTAGGTTTTGCCCGGTGACTTCAGTTCTTTGATGGGTCGACTGGTCTTTGAATTGGAGTTTGCCAAACCGCTCTTGCTGTGAGCATGGGAGCAGACCTTTTTTATGCTCTCCTCTCCACTGAGAACATCAATGAAGCTCTGCAGGACTCCAAGCCTCACTTCGTGGTGTCCCCCGTGATAGAGAACAATGAGGGCACCAGGCACACGATGGGATGGAAGAGCCTGAAGCATGGTTTTTAGCTGGGTAACGTTTGTGTAATAGTACAATATCTCCATAAATATCTATGGAGGAAGAAATTGTCATAAAGTCATGTGAAGCATGATATGAATAAAATATGTGGATATGCCTATAAAATGAATTGAATAAAGTATGTTTATGTGCATATAAAATTAATGGATCTCAGAAATGCATCTTCAGATGAAAAGAGATGGATACAGAAAGGTACTGAAGGAAGAAAGCACTCGCAACATACATTGACACAAATGCACATATAAGGCAACATCAGATACTTATTTTTTTCTTGTAGATATCTATATAGTAGTAAAAATAGTAAGGCCTGGGAAGTGACATGCAATTTATTTATAAGTTTTGTAAAATTAATTTGTAGAATTTCATCTTTGGTTCGCAGGACTGCACTCAATCCACTGAGCTACACCAGCCAGGTTGAATTTCATCTTTTAAGACAGAATTGACTTCCAGGAAATGTAATGTCAAGGAGGAGAGGACTTTGGCTCACACGCCTCTTGCCATATCCCAAACGCCTAGGGAGTTCATGCTTTCCTTTTCCATCCTCTTGACTTGGATTGAAACCTCCATGTTCTCCCACTTGACCTTGTCTGCCCTTAACCAGAGCCACTGGTTCTCATTTAACACGGCAAGTAAACGGCATCCCCCGCCACCTTCCAAACCTGTGCCTTCGCCCACGCCAGTCCTCTGGCTCCAGCACATTCCTTCCCGTAGTGACTTCTCCCTTTTTCATGTCACATTTCTTGTACTTGCTCTTTTTTTCAAAAAGTGCCCTGTTTCCCCCAATAAGCATGATATTTTACTCCTTTAAAACTCTAGATATTTGTTCGTACTTTGCTCTCCTTTGTTTGATAACCCATTTTCTCCTTCCTTAAACAGAAAAGCTGCCCGTTTGGATGGTCCCTGTTTCCTGGTTCACCTTTTTAGGCGTTAATGGACTCCTTGTTCAATGCTTGTGATAGTCACTGGCTCTGTCACCCTTTTTGGCCCCTGCTACTTGACAGTGGCTATTGGAAAGAAAATCTAAGCAAACCAAACCCAACTCTGGACTATGGTTTGTCATGATGTTACATTGTACTTAGAGTTAAAATAATTAAATTTTTAATTTCACATCGCAGTGGAATTGACTACTCCTACATTTTATGGAGTAATATTTATTCATGAAAACAGTACCATGTAATAGTTTACATTTTATAATCAAGAAAATGGAGGTGTGTTTCTCAATTTGACTGGAGAAAACCTCATTTGCTACAGTCCATTTACAGGACACTGCCAACTTAGAATGGCTAAGTAATACACATGATAAAATACTGAAACCATTTCCCTCTTGGCTTCTGCTTAATGTTGGAAATATGAAATAGGAGGCAGTTTGAACTTCTTTCCCTCACACTCAACATCCCAGACTGTTAGTTTAAGCCACGGCCTAAGCTACGCCATAAATTCAAGCTGACTTGGGACCCTTCGGACTATTGCATTCAATCAATTTGCAGCAACAGTCATGCCTGAGACCTTTAGCCTGAAAAGTTAATTTGGGATTGATGTGCCAGGAATTCTAAGCTTTTGCTGGGTGTGTGGACATAAACCATGCAATGGAAGCAAAGAATGGAAAAGATTAAAGCGGTGTATGCTGCCTTTCCCTACACTGCTTCCACATAGCATCTAGTTTTTGTTTTTCTTATATTTTTGCTTCAGATTTCATTTATCTATTCATAAATTTTGTTTTTATATGTTTGCTTTAAACATTTTTTGACAGTGGCAATCAGCTGAAAGAATGCAAATTTTGGGGCGGCAATATAACACAGTAATTAGCATTGGCTATTGAATAGGAAATGTGAATTCAAAGTTGCAGTCTGACTTCCACTAGCTGTGTGACCTCAGGCAAATTATTTAAACTGTCCTAGACTCAGGCTCTGAATCTATAAAATGGGAACTGTAATAATACTTGCCATGACATCATTGTATAAATTTACGCTGAGAATTCTCCACCTCACTTCCCCTTCCCTCACTCAGATTTTTCTCCACCTCACTTCCCCTTCCTTCACAGATTTTTCAGCCTTCTTGACTCTGACCTGAACTCCAGGAGGACTGATCCCCAAAGACCCAATTACATGAAGTCCCTTGCTCTCTGTCTTTTAATTGGGTTCGGTTAAGGACAGACCCAGCAGGGTATGCAAGGATGGAAAAAGACAGATCAGTGTACTTCCCTCCTGCTACAAACTGAATGTTTGTGCCCCCTACCCCCCAATTCATATGTTGAGATTCTAACCCCCAAATGTGATAATATTTGGAGGTGGAACTTTTGGGAAGTGATTAGGTCATGAGGGTGGAGCCATCACGAATGAGATTAGCACCCTTCCAAAGGAGCCCCAGGGAGCTCCCTCACCTCTTGCACCTATGAAGCAAGAAGGTGGCCATCTATGAACAAGGAAGGAGGTCTTCACTAGACAGTGAATCGGCCAGAGGCTTGATATTAGATTTCCCACCCTCCAGAACCATGACAAATAAATCTCGGTTATTTATAAGCCACCCACCCCATGGTATTCTGCTAGAGCAGCCCAAATTGGCTGAAACACCCTCTCCAGCCCTTACTTAGCACATGGCTATAGCCAGGCTTGTCTCCCGTGACTTCTCCAGCTCCTACTGGAAGCTCCCCTCTTGGTTGCTCCAGATCTTCTTGGATTCCACTTGCATCACTTCATTTCCTTGTCCCTTTAGGTCTACGAGTAGTAATGGTAACCTACTATTGCTAGACTCTAGGTACCTCAACATCATTCATTTCTGAATACTGCCCATATTCAGGGAATAACATTTTTATTCCAAAACTAGCACCAGTAAAACAAGGCCCAGTTCATTTTGTTATTTGGAGTTTTGATAGATATGAACTTCATAATTTTATAAATAGTAAGAATGTTTCCACTCACCCTCTATCTACCCAACATTTAATTTTTATTCAGGATTCTTCTTCTATCGATCGATTACTTATATCCCATCTTTATGATGTTTTTTTCTATTGAGAACAAGTAATCAGAACTGTACATAGACCTTTAAGTACAGAAACATTATGGGTTTGAAAAAAATTAATATGTTTTTTTAATTTTCCATATCTTATCTGCTATGAAAATTTAATTCTTCTTCTTGTGCCCGAGAAATGGTTTAAGGAATATTTCTCAGGGGACAGTTTACAATCACACACACTTACATTCACACATGCCTTGGGCCACAATTTATAAGAATAGTCCTGATGAGTTTTCCTGAGTGAGCTTATGCGTTGGTGCTCACTCTCACTTTACAATAGAGCCAGCTTATCCCATCAATACTTTCCAGGCTTTTCCGCATTCCTTTTAGGAGACACCCCCACTAGCCACAGGTGCCTTTGGCTCCTATGAAACCATCCACAGCCTCCTCCAGCTCTCTTGGTTCTACAGATAGGCAGAATAAATTATTTTCCTAGAACCTTAAGAACTGTGAACTTTGTCCCACTTCGACATGCTCATGATCAAAAATAAAGGCAGAGAAAAGGAAGATTTGGAACTGTTGTTGGAACTGCTGGCTTTCAGAGCAACCCTGCTGTTCCAGCAGGTGCCAGTGCCTTATATTAACTGTGACAGAAGTTGCATGTCCTTAGCCAAAGGAAAAAATAAATGTTTACTATCTAACTAGAAAGCTGAAAACCAAAGGCAGGGGGTGGGAGACAAATAGGCAGAAAACCATGAGTGAAGGCAAGGCCACGGAGATCAGTTCAGCAAATCCATGCACATCCATATTCATGTAAGTCAAAGTAACTCAACCAGGCAGATGTTCCGCAGTTGCTCCTGCTGAGTGTCAGCGTTTTATCTGAGGAAGTGGACGGAAACTACTATCAACTTTACCAAACTTACTAATTCTTCAAAAGTGTATTCTGGGACCCGCAATATTTCCTGGTTTGAAATTCTTTGATCCCTCAGAAAAGCCCAGAATTATTCTGGAAACACTACTATACCAAGTAAAGGAATTCCTGGGCTCCCGAACACACATCTTATAGGATGCACTGTGAACAAACTGGATAGCTCTGCTATGTTTTTGGACATTTGTGAACAGTCTGAGAAGGCGTCACGATGGTCCTAAATTAACAACTAAAATTAGATCCAGAATATTCCTAGCATTATTCATAGAGGCTCAGTGTTGGAACTGAACCAATAGAATCAACAGAATTTCTCTAGGAAACATCTAAACCAACGAGGCCTCACAACTCTTCCAGGTTCAGACAGCTCTTGAGAAACTTGAAGCTCCCGGAAACTTTGAGCCAATTCAACTCTTAAATTGCAGGTGAGAAGACCTAAAGGTTGAACATGTACCCACACATCTGTCACTCATGGACAGACAGAATGGAAAGACAGCAGCTCTTAAAATCATTTTCTGAAATACACAGAAACATGAAAACTACAGATCTATACAATAAGTATATAAATTAAGGGGACCACAGGCTTGATTAAAACCGAGACAGTTAAAAAGGTAAAAGTGGAGTTAATAATGATGATGCCAAGATGACAAGTTTAAACCATGTCCACTCTGGGCAAATCAGGATCGACATCGCCAGACTGTGGCGTCTGTGAGAGGAGGTCACGGAGCTGAGACTAGGGCTGCAGTCGGTGACAAAGCGTGAAGGGTCTTAAGTACCAAAGATGTTTCGACTTTCTCTACAGATGTTGGGAAACCATTCTACAGCTCTGCTACTTTAACATGTTAGATGCCATTTCAAAATTTTTCTTTTCCTTAAGTGTAGAAATCAGGGCAAATGTATTCTGTAGCTCTATTTGTCTTCTAAGTGTTTTAGTTCCCAGACATTTATTGCTCCTGCCGCACAAAGGCAGGGTATTTAGGTGAGAAATAGAAATGATCCTGACATGGTCCCTAGCCTCTGGGAAAAAAATAATGACTAGCTAGGTTTCCAGCAATGCAGCATGAAATAAGTTAGGCAGGGCTGTATAACGGGGGTCTTTTTTCCTGTACAATACGTAACATAGGGCTTTTAAAGAGGGGCTCAGAAAAGCATTTAGTTCAACGCACTATTTTAGCTTTAATTATTTTCATGACACACAGGCATTCTCAGAAAGATGGAGATTAGGGTAAAATGCCTTTATTGTTTGCAATCCAGTTGTTTACAATCATGGCACCCAGCAAAAACCAGCATGCACATGACTGAGAAATTGTATTAGCCAGTGGACTTTGTCAAATGCATTTTCTGTTTGGTTTTTGCTTCCCCATGAAATCTAGCCTACAGGGTCAATTGTTTGCAAGAGCACAAACACAGTCCGTTTCCTGATGCACAGCAATTTAACGTGGAGGAGTTCCTTACACACCCAGTTTACTAAAACGTATAATAAGCTACAAAGAAAGCGAAGGTGATTGTTTCTAAGTGTGAAGAAGGCATGAGATTGTTGCACCTTCGGGAACAGCAAGATAAACAGACATGCCATCTGAAATTACACCTGTCAGAATATAATGAAATAACACACACGGATTCTTTTCCTCCAGACTGCGATGCTTGGTTTCTTTACTTCTTTATAAATATGGCTCTAATCCCATGATTTAAAATAAGAACTTTCTCATTTCAGAGCTTAGTCATGTTGCTAGTTGTTGCAAAACAAAATAATAAAATCGGGGGAAAATGTCATCACTACAAATTAAACAAATATGGCATATGCCAAATGCAGTGGAGTTGCTTACATAAATTTGGATACATAAAGTATTGAAGCATTGGCTAAGAGAGAGTATAAATGTAGATTATTTCAAGGTAGGTCTTAGTCTTATCCTTCCAAAATATGGATATCCATAAAATGTTTTATAATGCTTATAAAACAATATATTGAATTTGTTTTCTTCTCTAATCCAACTGAATGTGTTGTAGATATGTGCCAATAAATCAGAATTTTAAAGTTCCCAGTTGGAAAGCAACATTCTTTAAAACCTCAAATTTAAAAGCTTAAAATCCAGTCATGCCTGATTTTGGAAAGTAAGGGACAATATAGTAGCCTAAAAAGATTAATAAAGTTGTAAAATATATACTATTAAAGGATTTTGCCAGACTTAGAAGAACTTGGTGATTTTTAACTTGGTATGTGAGATTTTGAAGAGTCACATAAATTCCTCAGAGGATTCATACATTTAATATACTAGTAGGGAATGTATATGAAATATACATTTCATAATGTATGAAATTTCTCCACTACTGCATTCCATAGAAAGTAATATAAACTAAGAGACTGAGAGAGATTGACCAGAAAATCAATTAGTGACAAAAATCAAGACAAACCTAGAGGTTTCCTTTATTTAAAAAATTGGTTTTAGAGAGAGAGAGGAAGGGAGAGAAAGAGAAACAGCAATTTGTTGTTCCACTTACTGATGCATTCATTGGACCAAGTGTTGAACCCACAACCTTAGCATATTGAGGCAACACTCTAACCAACTGAGCTACCCAGGCAGGGCTATTTTAAAATTATTATTGGTTCATTTTAGAGAATGAGAGAAAGGGAAACCTAGAGTTTTCTTGAATCTTGATCTAGGATTCCATCAATCAGGGATGCGTGTGCACACACGAGAGAGAGAGACCAGGAGACTTCACATCGCATATTAAAGACCAGATGCTGCCTAAGGACCCAAGGACATATAATACATTTATCATTTATGAATGACAACTTTACTTTCATCCTCATATCTAATCAGCTGCATTTTGGTTGTTTTAGTGGTCAAAACTAAGCACCTAAAATTGTTACAAGAGCAGGCTCTTATAATATGGCCTCAATTGCCCCAATATAAAATCCAATAATAGTTTTACTTAACACTAATGGCTATAATCAAGATAGTATTTATCATTTAAAATCAGCTTCAATACAGATAATATAAATATAAATTAAAATACTATTACATAGATATTATTTTTATAATGCCCCAAACATATATGTGCATAATTATTCTCTATTCTAACCACAGGAAAAATGGGTCCCAAAAAACATTTTTGAAGAATTTAAGTAAATAACTGAAGCATTTATCATTACTTTGTAATCCAGCTGGTTGCTTTAGAAGGGTATGCCAAAAGTTCATGAAACTCCCTTCACACACTAGCGAGAAGGCAATGCAATACCGACTGTCTAAATAGTAGATTAATTAATGAATTAAACAGAGATTTAATTATGCGTGGACTTCTTCCCTCAAACTTATATGCCAGGCCAGGATTTGCCCATCGTTAGGATTTTAGCACATGTCTGCACCAGCTGAATCTACCTTGGTGAGTTTGGCCTGAATGCCTCACCTCCTTCAGGAGCCAAATGTCTACCACAGATGGTTTTCTACCATTGCTATGAAGGAAAGGCCAATTCTATGTAATATTTATCAAGCTGTATAAACACAGTTTATTAAGCCCTTTGAGGTGAAAGGTACTCTACAAATGTAAGATATTAAAGTGCTTCATCAAAAGCACCTTTTTTATATCCTCTGTCAAGCTGAATAAACAAAAATGCAAAAGAACATAATATATCAATGTTGTAATAGCCATCAAAAATAGCCACAACTTTTCCATTTTGGGTGGATTCTATTTGTACAGCCTGAAGTTCCAAAGATTTCCAAATGCCTGTTGCAGTGTAATGCCGCTCCCTCACCTGCCCGCCCCCCGCCCCCCAACTCCATCACAGATTTCATCCCTTTCTAAGTGCTGACACAAACAAAGCTCCGTGTCCTTCTTTATGAAGTTCATACCCAAATCTCCAGCTGATCAGGGAATAGTTTTATACTCTAAGAACCCTCTCCGGACATCACACCTACAAATTTAATCGTTAAATTTTAAAAGATCTCAGAAAGGTGGGGTGGGATCTGTGTATATTATTCAAATGGAATTAATTTTCCATATTCCTCAGGACCAGCTAGAGCGTGAAATGTTCCCCATTTTCCCTGTAGACTTGATGATCGACCCGAATGGTTTTAGAGCCAATTTAAGGCCATTAGCGAGGGCTCTTGTCCCTTATAGAATAAGTAACTAAAATGTGGTTGGTTCAGAAATCCCCTGGCACTCCCTAAGCATAGAATAGGCATATCTTAATTTGGAGAATACGCGACCTGTTCCAATACACTGTTGAGAGGAGCAGGAGAGAGATGTATAAGGATGGCAGTTCTTGGTAATTTCTGACTGAGGACAAACAGGTTCCTGGCACCATAGCGGTCGCCCCTGTCACAGCCAACCCTCCTTCATTCAGTGTCTGGTATGTGTTATTCACTGTGCTAAGCACTTGACATGCATTCTCTATCATCACAATAACCCTACAAGGGGAGTATCAATATTACGCAGATCCCAATTCAGAGATTAAGTGATTTGTCCATAGTTACACTTCCAAGATCAAGTTGAATCTGAAGGCTTTTTTAAGGACATGGAACTAATCTAGGATTGATCCCTAGAATACATCATTCCTGAGACTCCATCAAGGTCCATCTCATGCCAGAGGTACTTGTGACAAACGCATAACCAGGCTTTCAGCTGATTTTCTGAGGCCAGGGTGGGGTCGGGACATCTACATGGGCTAATATTAGGCTAAGGACTCTTACTGGGATACAGAAAGTCTTTAGCACATAGCATAAGATAGAGAAAACATCCACTGTCCAACAACCACTCACTGTGCGGGCAATGTCAGAGGTACGGCCACAGCTCTGCAGGGAAGACCTGACCTTCAGCCGTGCCTTGGCCCTTCAATCAGCCAGGATGACTTTACAGGGCTCTCCCCTCGGGTGTCCAGTAAGGGACCCCTAGCTCTAAGTTGTGTGTTATTCTCTACTATTCCACTCTTTTCTGCCCTGCAGGAGTTGGAAGATCAAATCCAAAAATCCTACTTTCCTCTCCAAACACGCGTCAGAATGAGTCGCAGCTTGACACCCGACAACTGGGTTGAATGTAAGGAGAACTCTGCCATCTGATTTACAACGTTTGGTTCTGGAGGCTTGACTGGTTATAGCCTTTCTTTCCAAAGTCAAAGAGTACAACACTCGCTGTGGAAGGGCACAAGAAAATAGCTGCAGGGGGCTGTTCCATCCGTGAGATTTTTAGTTCATGTTAAAGAAAAGTATTGTGTTACATTCTCAAAATCATCAAATCAAGAATAGCGCACACAAAACAACCATTGTAAAAAGTAGAATAAAATTCACTGTAAAGGGGGAACAAAGGACTACGTGAGTCTCTAAGAGGAAGAATTGACATGGACAACAGGAAAGCCTTCTTGGGTGAGATGGCAGTAAAGAAGGACCTTCAAAAGCAGATTCTCTTTGTTGACAGGTCAGTACTGGGGGAGGTTTGAAAACAGACTGAGCAGCAGAGCTAAACAATGTTGGGCTGATTTGTAACCGTATTTAGGATCCCAGACCATAGGAATAACCCACGGGAAATATAGATAAATAAAATGATTGTATGAGAAGTGTTCTAGACCATGGAATATCTGTGGAGGGAACTCGACCTCCCAGACAAACACAAAAGTAGTGCAGGTTAGCCCGTGGTCTGTAGCCCACGGCTCCCGCATCTTTCCCCTCTGCTCTTCCACACTACGGTTCCCCCACCTTTGTCTGTAAGCCCTGCCCCTTTAAGGCAGGAATAGCTGCCTGTTCTTCTCACTACACTGAGCATTCTTTAAGGTCATGCACGGGCATCCTGCTCACCACTGTCGTCTTAACCCGAGAACAGAGCTGGGTACAGAGCTGGCGTTCAGTACCTTCTGGATGAACAAATGAAGTGCTGTGCCCATAAAATGAATGGTAGAAGAGGCTATAGGAATCAAGAATCACCGGAAACAAGGAGGAGTAGGAACTTACAGGTCTACGTTGAGTCCGAGTTGCTCTGCACTTGGCACCGTTGGAGGTCCAGAGTCGGAGCCTACCCTCCATCTCAGGGCAAACTGCAGGTCTCCGGGACGGGAAACGCCAGGGGAGCAAGCACTGGGCACGTGGCCTCTGGCTGGATGCATAAGCACCTCGCAAACTCACCGTGATGGTCTCAGCCTTGCAGTGCTCACCCCAAAAGGCCTGGAAGGAGATAGACGATAGGTCACGAGAGGCTACCAGGAAGCACCTTGCAAGCACAAAATGTGTTGTAGGCTTGGAAGGAAAAAATAGGTGTGGGGACAAGGTGTTCATAACAGTGAGAGAAAACAGACCTTAATGAATCTGATCTGTGTTCTTTATCCTCACGGTCAGCAAGAGTAAATGTTTGTCTGAGCGTGAGTACATAGCGAAATAACTGAGGTGGAAGACAACTATTTATCTAAGGTGGTAGCTTTCAACATTATCCCAAGAAGGTTCTCAGCTTTAAAAACTTTCCTCAAGTCAATGTTTATGGTAAATGTTTGTTTCCATTCTGTCCAGGGATTCGTGGACAGGGATCACTTAGATGGCACGCTTATGAAAACCTACGCTTAGTCGTGTCTCTTTAGGGGTCCCTGGTATTTTTCAGGCCCTGCCAATGCCAGCCTTCTCACGCGCTTTGTGAACTGAGGTCCGATTTAATTTAAGCTCCACTCTCCCCACTGCAGCATTTGTTATATTGTTGTCATGCAGAAAGTGAACTTGGGCCAATCCTCCTGCTGGGCAAGTAGTCGGGAGATTTTTTTTTTCTGTGTTCCATTGGTCTATTATTAGAAGTATTCCCACTTTTAGAAAAATTGTGGTAACAATTACTTTAAAATGACAAAGGTGAAGTGTAAATTGAAAAGGAAGAAAACAAGAATATTAGTTGGACAAAGCCATCAACAGCTCAGAGCAACAAATACATTTCTAAAACACCGTATACGGTTTGGCCCTTGGAGGGAAATGCGTTTCCTAGGAGGAAAATGCGTCATTCTGCACCACTCACCTTTCGTCACCCTACGCTTCATAGCCAATGGCATTATTTGTATATAGATGGCCATGGGTGGAAATGAAGGGGATCTGTCTATGGAAAAGTTTCTGTTCTAAATACACTTCATCTGCCATCAATTGAGAAGGTTTCCAGTAAATAGTCACCTCTTTTGAGCCGAGATTGTTTCAACTTTTATTCACTAACATTCAGTGAATGCTTTCTACGTGACAGGCGCTTTTCAAACTGGGTTCCTTCCACACACACACGAAGGCACAAAGCCAGTAGGAAGGATATCCCTTCCATAGGAAGCCAGGGAAATAGCATATTTTTAAGGAGATAGCACACATATAAAAACAGGGAGAAGAAGTCCTTGGAGGCTAAGATTAAAGAAACCAGACGTACTGAATTCCTGTGCCTAATTAATAAAACTTACCGGGAGCTGCAAATATTGACTCATTTTCTAAACTATGAGCCTGTTTTCATCTTTTCTACTGCTTTCATACCTTTGGTTTAAAAGCTTCTACATCATCTTCTGGGATCATAGACCACAGCAACATTTTGGAGGCATCGCTAATAACATGCATAATGCCAACCCAAAGGAATATCTTCTCTGACACAGTATTTCCAAAATCATCCTTTTTATTGAGTAATTATGATGCACGTACTCTCCTGAGGTTCTCTCCAACATTCATAATCAAGCTTAACAATCTTTCCTTAGTACGTAAGTCCCGCAACACTGCCTGCTGTCTACTTCTCTGTCTCCTTTTTCACCAAATGCCCACCTGCAGTCCTTGCTCTCTCCTGCTTTTTTATTTGTTCTTCTCTCTACAACCTGTGTTGTTATCTTCCCTTACTTTCTTCTCCTCACTCCTCTTTCCAGAAGTCAGTTCAAACCCTCTTCTAGAGAGTTTTCCCTAACAATGTGTAATTTCAATCTACTCGTTCAAGTCTCCCTTTGTAACTGTATAACAATCACTATGTGATAACCATCGGCTTTCTGGTTCACTTCTCTAAGTAAACTCGGAAACCTTAGAGTCATCCTTGACTTCTCTCTTCCTCTCACAGCCTACACACAGTCCATCAGGAAATTCAGTTGGCTCTACCTTCAAAATGCATGTGAGCTCTGGTCATTTTCTACTACCTCATGTCCTCTTTCTTAGTCCAAATGGCCAACATGGGCCTGGATCCTTGCAATCACTTTCCGGCTGTTCTCTGCACGTTTTCTCTTGACTCTAAGTAGTCCATCCTGTACCGCTGCCAGACTGATTTTTTTTTTTAATGTAAGACAGCTTGAATTCCTATGCCCAAAGCTCTGTCATGGCTCCCTACTCACATGAAGAGAACAGCAAACTCTGCAAGTGCTTGTATGATCAAGTTCCCCAAACCCCATGACCTCAATTCCAACTGCTCTCCACAGGCTCACTCCACCTACCACCACCTTTGCTTTCTCTGAATAATAACATCTCAGGGCTCTTGTACTGGCAATTTCTCTTACTGAAATATTCTCACCCCAGACGGCCATATTGGGTTATCCCTTCACCTACATCAAGCTGTGCCCAAGTGTCACCTTCTCGATGGAGCCCACCCACATACCAGCCTGTGACCACTGTCTACCCCAGGCCCTCTTGAGCCTCTTCACACTGACCTACTTATTTTTTTTCCATAGGACTTACTGCCTTCTGACATAGTATTTGTTCTGTTATTTGTGCATTTTCTGCCTCTCTCTTCTAGAATATAGACTTCACAGGGGCAGGAATGTCTGATTTATTCACTGATGTATCATAAATGCCTAGAGCAATATCTGACAAATAGTGAGCTTTTAATAAATATTTGTTAAATCAGTGAATAAACAAATGGATGAGAAAATGAAAGCAGGATCTGTGAAGTATTCCTCTTTGTCTTTCTAGATCTAACAGAGTGCCTGACACACACATGCGTACAGTGGCTACACAGTTATTGTTGATAGGATAAATCTATGAATAAATTAATAAATCAATAGATGAACAAATGACTGAAAAAATGGTTAGAAGACCTAGTGGTCTCTGATTTATCTCTGACTAGATATAGTGTATAGTAGATATGGTCTCTGATTTAAAGATGCCCCTGGCTGGTGTAGCTCAGTGGATTGAGCTCGGGCCTGTGAACCAACGGATCACGGTTCGATTCCCAGTCAGGACACATGCCTGGGTTGCGGACCAGTTGTGGGCAGGGGACGCACAAGAGGCAACCACACATTGATATTTCTTTCCCTCTCTCCTTCCCTTCCCCTCTAAAGATTAATAAATAAAATGTTTTTTAAAAAATAAGGATGCCTTCTGTCTCTCTGGAAAAAAATAAGATGTCCCAAGTATGAAACTGGAAGTATGCTTCTACTGTTCAGAAATGATTACTAGTCTTGGCTCCCCTGTTTTTCCCTGGAAATTACATTATTTCTGACCAGCTAACTTGATAAACTTTTAATTATCAGTATTTCTAATGATTTCCTCCAGGACCTTAAGCATTTTTATGCCATAAATTCTCTTTTGCTTCATACATGCAATGTATAATGTTCTCTTCTCAATTATACTCCATGATTGCATCCAATGAGATAGAAGTCCCCTATTTTTAGGTTCTGGACACCCAGTTCCAAATGGGAGGTGTGTGTAGGGTGGGGTTGGAACTCTTCAGCACCAATGGGTGTGAAAGCATTCAACTCAATTTTGACACTGTCTACCTGGAGACAGCGTCAAATGCCACAGGCTAAAGGTTCAGTTCTTCGAGGCTGCCCTGCCCTCCAGCTTCAGTTGCCAGCCACTGCTGTCACCTGTGCTGACCAACCAGCTCAGACAGAAGTTCCAACGACCCCCTCGTTGGGTTCAATGAATTCATCAGCACAACGCACAGAACTCAGAGAAACATTTTACTGACTAGATCACCAGTTTGTTATAGAAGGATAAAACTCAAGAATACCCAGATGCAAGAGATACATAGGGCTTGGGGTTCCCATGCTCTCTCTGGGCACACCACCCTCCCTAGATCTCCAAGTATCTGCCAACCCAGAAGCTCTCTTGATGGATTAATTCATCAGCCATTGGTGATTGCTTCAACATGTAGCCTTTCTCTCCTTCCCAGAGGCTGTGACTGGGGACTGAAAGTGCCAAGCCTCTCCTCACAAGGCTGGTTACCCTGGCAACCAGCCCTTATCTTTTTGTTACCTGAGGGCTTTCCAAAAGTTAGCTGCATGGCTCTTATCACAGGAAATCCCCTGTAGGGGGTCAGTGCCAGGAATGAGGTGAAAGACCAAATAGTACAGTATTTCTTACTATAAATCATAATCTCACCCCCCAAACAAAGGTGGTGCTACAGTATTAGAGGAAATAGCTAGTCCTCCTTCAGAAGAGAGCCAGTTGAATATTTTGCTTTTGCTCGATGTTTGCTCGATGTTTGCTCGATGTTTGCCATATTTGTCTTGATGAAGTGCATCTTATTAGTTTGGGAACACTATTTCCATCACATAGATTATCAAGTAAGATAAATAGGAAAGATAACATGCAAAGGACTTCATTTTCTTCAGAAATTCCAGAACTTCTTTAATTTAAATTAAGTTCCTTAAAAGGGAAGAGTTAGCATTAATGTGAGACTCAAATATGGAAAGATCAGGGAGGAGAAACCTAGATAAACAAAGGAACTCTATGTTGTACCAAACTCACAGCTCCCTTCATACTCTACAAGAAAGCCTTTTTGCATCTGGGTTGGAGAAACTCCTCTGTCACTCTGAGCTTGAAAGAGGGGAACCATAAAGCCAGGTTCTAAAGCAGATAGTCACTCTTGCCCCAGACAGTTGAGGTATGCTCTCTGTTAAGCTGTGATGAGAAATGCCTTTGTATGTCAGATGCTCCGCTCTCTGGGGCACTGGTCTCTTGGATAATCAGATTCCAACTAACATATTAAATTACCCCAGCATTAATCACCAGATAAGGTCCAGAGGCAAATTACTGAAGAGGACATTTAAATGCAACGGGAGACTTGAAGATTACCGTGGGCAGGGCACAGAAACAAATGCAAGGGTAATTGCATTCAGTTCTAAGCAAGGTTGGTGGAAATCTCTATTTGTTTTCATTTTGGCAAAAATCAATTAGTCTATCTTTGGAAATTTTTCTGTCAGACTGTACCCAGCCTAGGGGGAATCGCTACATTGACATTACTAATAAAGCAGTTTTTCAGTTAATATTTATCTTTCTCTAAAGAATATCATCTCAAAAAATCATCCATCACTAGGAAAGCCTACACTTTTCCCACGTGTAGATTTCTAGTTGGTGTCACAGGAGAGAAAATTCCAAGTGAGATCAGGAAAAATGAGACGACAGGTATGTTTGTGCATTAGTGGAGGAGCAGTTACTAGGGTCAGAAAAGCGGGGATTTGGGGGCCACGTGGCCCAGTTTTGAATTCTACCTCCCCACCTGCCCTGGGACCTCCAACAGCTCCTTAAGCTCTTTGCATCTCAGTTGTCTTGATGTTTAAAATTTTTAAATGGTGTTCACAGTTTCTGCTTCCTAGGGCTTTTGTGAGAAGTTAACAATACAAAGTTTATGTGAATTCCACTTATAATTCCTGGCAGAGAATAAATACTTGATGTATCAGATTTATAGATGAGATGATAATGATGATGACTGTTTTTAATGTAGTCCCATGAACTGCTTTTAATATATTTCTACAACCATACTTTTTATTTATTACATTATTATTTCATATACTACTCTCCCCCACCATCCACCCTCATACTTCTCTGGCAGGAGCAAAATGGGACCCCAAACCATATGGTCCTGACAAGGTACCCCCCTCCCTTCCCAGCAACCCCATCTCCATGATCTCCTTAAGGCTGATGACACCGAGACTATTGTGACTTTGACACATGTTTTTTTTCAGCCACCAAATGAAGCCCACAACTTCCAGGTTACCTATCAACTTCCAACTCTAGTTCCCTAGAAATTCTTTACATTTCATCTCTCATTTCTGTCCAACTCCTAAATTCTACCCACGCTTCCCTCTGAAATTCATTGCTGGCTACCAGCAAAATTCCCCACATTCTCTATCTTTTTTCTATATTTCTCTCCCAACTACTGAAATCTGACTTTTCTGGCAGCCCTCCTGAGTAATATTTGTTCGGTCTTTCACTTCTCCCCATTACTGGAACAGTAGTCTCCTTGCTGCTTCTAGAACATCTTTTCCTTTCCTCCCCCAAAACAAAAACAAAACAAAACAAAAAAAACTTTGAATCTCCTGTACTTAAGCAATACTACCACCATATCTTCTTGCTACAACCATTTATCATTCCCAAGATGTCACTCACACTAATTAACTCCTTGAAGGTTTTAGCTCCTTTGGCTGACCCAAACAGCATACCTGGGAGAAGTCATCATAGTCTAAAGTTTTAGGTATGATTATTCTAAATCTCAGATTCTTAATTCCTCAATTCTCTAAAATGAGTTTATTTCCCACCCTACCACAGCCAGAATGCCATGAGAATGCCATGATCACATCCCAGACTTCGTCGTTACCAACAACTACAATCCCCACACTTCTCATTTTCAAGTATCTCACTCTCCATCCAACTCTGCCTTCCTGGCTCCTCCTACCAGTGCCTCAACTTTACAGTTATTCAACCCCATCAGCACCTGTAGTCCATTAATCCTGTCTCCTTTCCATTGCCCTTTATTTTTCTCATTTTTTTTACGTCCCTCTCTGACCAGTTGAAATATCATAGTCCAAGCAGTAATCACGCCTTGTATTCACGTCAAATCTTTTGCCCCTCTCTTGCCCCTCTTACTTGGCTAAATCCAGTGCTTTTGCTATTCTACAGGTAAAAAGGGGCTGGAGAAATATACAGCCATGTGGCTAGTCCCACATTCAGCTGATATCTACTAATCTCAAATGGCCCCTTCCTGGTAACACTTCAACATTTCCTCAGAGACAACCATTTTATGAGTTATTCTCTTGTCAAAAATCTAACATCTCCTCCTTCATATTCATGTTCAGGTGATTATCTGGCTTCCCTTTCAATAAGAAAACCAAATAAATCAAGGAGGATCTCAACAATTTCCTGTAACACACCGATCCACCCACCTGTATCTGTTCCTGGCTTTCCTCCCTGTTATGACTAAAGTGTCTTAAAACCCTAGCTAAGTATTCCCAGCTCATCTCTTCCTTAGAGCTCATCACCTACTCAAAGGCATCATTCCATTGATTCCCCTCTTTTCCTGCTGCAGCATCAGATTCTCCTTCCATAGAATAACAACCCAGTAAGTGCACAATCAGAGAGGAGAAGGGGTGGGGGACTGGGTGAAAAGGGGCAAGGGATTGAAAGTACCAGTTGGTAATTACAGAGTAGCCACAGAAATGTGAAGTACAGGAATAGAGAGTATAGTGAATAACACTGTAATGACTTTGTACGGGGCCAGGTGGGTACTGGAAATACCAGGGGGACCACGCTGTATAGTGTGGGATTATATAACCATTACATTGTGCATAGGATACTAATACAAAATAATACTGAATGTCAGCTCTAATTGAAAAAAATTTAAATGTTAAAAAATGAAAGAGAGAATCTTTCCTAACCTTGTATGCCCTTTTCTTTACCACTTTGTTTCTATGATACTTTTAAAGAAGAAATTGATCCAAAAAATTGTCTCTGTTCATTGTCCCCAATTCCTTATCTTCCTTGCCTCTCAAAAGCTTGGTTAAAGCAGGGTTTTGCCCCCCCCCCCCGCCCTCCAAACACCACTACAATTTTCAAAGTTAGCGATGATCTCTTTTTGTTAAATCCAATGACTACTTTTCAGTCCTCCTCCCAGCTGACTTATCATCAGGATGCCCCAGCTCAACAAACAGTGGCCCCCACACACCCCACATACAATCCATTGTCAAATCCTGTGAGCAGTTCTTTCCAAAGATATCTGGAATCTAACTCACCACATCCATGGCAACCACCCAACCCCATGCCATCGTCATCCATGGCTGGATAATTGGTAGGACTTGCTGACTGTCTCCTTGCTTCTGTCTTTGTTCTCTATAGTCTATTGTCAAGACAGCAGTGAACTTGCCCCTTGTAAAACATAATTGGCTCCCACCCTCCCTCAAAGTAATCTGAACTAGAGATCATCAAACTACTGCCTACATGTCAAAGCCAGACAGTAGACTGTGGCCAACAAGCCAAGAATCATTGTTATGTTTTTAAGGAGGTGCAGAGGCAGGAGCAGGAGCAAAAGTGGGAGAGGAAGAAGAAGATGGAGAAGAAGGAGAAGAAGGAGAAGAAGGAGGAGGAGGAGAAGGAAGAGAAGAAGTAGGAGAAGGAGGAGGAGGAGGAGGAGGAGGAGGAGGAGGAGGAGGAGAAGAAGAAGAAGAAGAAGAAGAAGAAGAAGAAGAAGAAGAAGAAGAAGAAGAAGAAGAAGACGACGACAACGACGACAGGAAGTAGAGAAGCAGGAGAAGGGGGAGGAGCAGAAAAAAACAGAAGGAGGGAAATACACAACAGAGACCTTTTAGGCTCCTGCAGAGCCTAAATATTCACCATCTGGTTCTTTATTTGCCAGCCCCTGACCTACACAAGCTGTTTCTCTCTGACTCTCTGACTTCCTCTACTTTAACCGTATGAACATTCTTGCTTTTTCTCTCCAATGTTCCAACATGCTCTGTCTCGAGGCTTTTGCACCATTTATTCCCCAGGCTATGCCTTTCCTACATAACCATCCACACGTGGGCATCTCCACACATTTCTGGTCTTTGTTCAAATGCCACTCTTCCCATGAGACCTTTTAAAGCTGTAACCTTTCTCCTCCCTAGACTTCCTATATTCTTCCCCTGCTTCATTTTTTTCTCTGTCAGTTTTTCTCATTCTTATCACTGTTGGTTTGCAAGCTGACCTCCATACATGGAGAGCAAGGAGAGACTGGAGAAAGAGGCAGACTACCCCAGATTTTTTATCTATTCTGCAGTGAATTTTGTTGAACTCACAGGAGGCATTCCTTTATGAAAAATAAGAAAGTTGTGCAAGCACCCATTATGAGGCAAACCAGTGATGAGGCCAGTTTAGACCAAGCCGGAGCAGACACCAGTTCATACGACAGCCATGTGAAGGTGTTTTTCTTCAATGCAAACAGTAACCATGGCAACAGGATGAGACCATAAATGCCATGTAACTTTCTATGGCCTCTGATTAGGCTCTGACCAGTCTACCATTCTCTTCTTACCAGCCAGGTGGTGGTTATAATAAGCAAGGGAACTTACATAGGAGGCTTGTCTTGGGTGTCTGCAGGATGAATTGTCCTCTGCCACCACCCCACAGAATCTCAGAAGTATATGTAAAAGCCTTAAGGAGGTTCAGTCACATACTGTGCACATGGTCTCAACAACACATTGTTCTCTCAAGCTTGTGTCCTTGTGCATAGCCCCCCACTGTAGGAAACGTGGGCAAAACGTACATTCCAAGGGAAAGGGAAGAGTGAGGACCCTCCGATTGACCGGATCCAGCTCTTGGGTCAACCAGGAGTAACACCCTCTTGATGACCTCCTCCAACGATCACTGTTTAGCCTAATGGATATTTCATTCATGTTTTCTTGACTGTCTGCCCCCAACCAGAATGCAAGATCCATGAAAACAGGGGTGTGTGTTCAAATTACTCGCAGCTATGTACCCAGGGCATACGACAGTGCCTTGCACGGAGTGGGGGTTCAAAAAATGTTTGCTGAACCAAAGAAATAATATTTTTGAACTCTGTTAGGTTCTGGTCATATAAATATGTATATTCTTTGCAGTCTTGCAGCTATGATTAATAAGTAAAAATGGCAAAGTTTGCTCTTGATTTGCAACGTATTTTGGTTGTGTTTGCTGTTATTATCTTAAGACTCGTTCCAGTATTTACCTGAGCTGAGCCTAGTGTAAGAGGTGGGAAGACTTTATATTTTCTATATTTTCAGCAGGTATAGAGAGACAAAAGTAGAGTGTTTTATTATGCCTTTCAGTAACTGCTTCCTCTTGTCTAAGCCTCTAACAGTAAACAGCCCCTCTTCTATTCATTCACATATCTCTCTCTGCTCTTCCCTCCCCATTCACTTCCTCTCTTTTTTCATTTCAAAAATATTTATAAAAGTGAGAATAAAAGAACTCACTAAAGTAGGGAAGAGATAAGACACTTTCTGTTCTAAGTTAAAGATTCGGACTTTAACTTCGGCTAGGAAATAAAGAGGAAATTAATGAAAGAGTGGACAAAAGATCAGAAAAGTGAGCCTGGAAAGCCACTCCCACTTTCGACCATCACCCATCACCCTGTGTAAAGACGCTGCCAGGGACGCCCACGCTGTGACGCCCACATCAGGGGATATCAGGAAGGTCACACAGAAAGCCTGACCCTCGTGTTCACCAAGTGAAAACTGTTATTTTCATCCATGACCACCAACTCCCTAATAACATAAATAAAAAATACACTATAAATCGACCTTAATTTGCCCTCACTTTTGTAATAATCATTAAAGCACACACTCTATTAATGATGAGTTTATAGAAATACCCTTGACCGTGAATTTCAGGACAATAAATTATCAAATGATCTCAGACTGCTGAGACTCCTTTCCATTCATAATGCAATGATGAATTCCACTTTTCTTTATCTCTGTGAATCAAAATCCCTTAGCCTTCTCTGGTCACATTCTCTTTGTCTTTCTCTGGACGCCTCTGACTTTTGTCCAGTAATGTCAAAAGCTGTCACTGTCAGTAATAATCATCAGGAGACAGAGGACAAACCAAAATTAGGCAATCTGAGGTGAGTCTAATAAAGTCTCACTTTCAAACACGTGGGCAGCAAGGTTTGGCGTAAAAAGAATGCAGTGGTGCAGTGTCCCCAGGCTAAGCAAAGGACAGGAGTAGTGACAGAATGCAGAGAGGTGCTCTGTGGAGGGGACCGTCCAAGAGCACCTGAGGCCTTCGGGCGAGGGCAGAATCTACCCACAGGAAACCTGGAGGAAGTTCCCTCCAGACTCCAGATCCCTTCTTGGTGCCTCCCATTGACAAAATCCAACCAGAAGCCCCAGGACAACAAGGACTTCTGATAGAGCCCACACTGGGCGTTCTCCCAGGACAAGGAACCGGAAAGAGGAGGGTAGAGAATGGATCAGGAGCATTTATGTAATCACTGGTTAATTGCAAACACTGAGCCCAGTACTTTACACAGAGAGTTCCCAGATCAACCACAACACTCAAGGTCTCAGAGAAAGAATGAGCACGTTAAAGAAACAGCACACAGCTTCAGTTTGCATTGCAAAAGACATTTGCTCTGCGGGATCAGATTCTCATTCCAGGTAAATCCCTGGGAGGATTTTGGTAATTTCTTCAGGTTAAAAGTTAATCATGACTATGTCCATAAATTTGTCAGACAGCATGACTAATAAGGCATAAAAATCTTTATTAAATAAGCCTCATTCTTTGCATCGAAAACACAAACTCAGTGGGTTTCTGAACCGCAATGACAAGTCCCCCTGTTCCTTTGCCCCTTCCAGCCTTGCTCTGTCCCTGTGCCCACTCCAGGTCACTGCTCGGCATACCAATGCCAAGCCTGCTTTTACCCAAAGTGCCTGTTTCGTATGCTGTCATATATACACTGCCGGTTGGATCACGGCCAGCGGAATTAAATGAAATGGCTTTCTGTCAGACTGAATACTAATTATGTCTTCATGCCAGAGCTGGGGCTACATAATGACATCATTTGCAAGTGGGCTGGAGGCTACAGCTCAGACTTTGCTCCAATATTTGTGGATGTAAGCAGAGCAGTTCTAGGCTGTTTCATCTACCTGCTTCATGTTGATTTCTTAGTTTCAAAAATTTGGCTTTGAAAATCCAAGGTGCTTTCTGGACAACGTTGTGGATTAAGTAAATTTTTTGCCACCTAAGTTAGCTGTCCTCCCATTTCAAGCCTTCGAACCCACACCTCAATGTCCCAGGGAAGCTTTGGGGACACTGATGTTGTTTGCATTGTGAAAAGCCTGAGTTCCCCCTTTGGGTCACTCACATGCCTGACATGATACAATATCTGATTTGCTGAGGATGCTGGCTTACATCTGTTGGTAATTCTCAAAATTGCCCATATCATGCCCTGTCTGGACCTTGACCTCAGCAGCCTATCAGAAATAATCATATTCTTCACTTTTCAAATGGGGCTTACATGCCTCACAGCATTTACTGTGTCCAATCAGCCAAATTATAGCAGGTCCTCAAATAATGTTGTTTCGTTCAACATCACCCAGTTATTGTGTTGATGGGGGAAAAAATCAATTCCAGGCTGGGGCCACTGTGTGTATGGAGTCTGCATGTTCTCCCCACATTTGTGTGGGTTTTCTCCGAGACTTTGGTTTCCTCACACGTCCTAAAGGTATGCACGTGAGGTCATGGTGTGTCTCTATTGTCCCAGTCTGAGTGAGTGAGTGTGAGTGTGAGTATGGGTGTCAGTGCACCCTGCAATCGAAGGGGACCCTGTCCAGGGTAGGAGTTGCCAGGACAGGCTCCGGCCACCCACAACCCTGAACTGGAATCAGTGGATTGGAAAAGAATTCTTTTCCTTGTCTTTATTCATTGTTCTTAAGTGTGTGTGTAGCTCACATTTATTTCAATGTTTAGCATTAGAAGTGTTAGGGGTCTTTATTTAGAAGCCTAGTGGTGCTTCTGTGAGCACAAATATGTTGTAGGAACTCAACTCTAATTTCTATCAATTAGCCTGCGGTAAAAGTGATTTCGTTACACGTGGTTTTACTTAAAGCTGCAGTTTCCAAGAACCTATGGATGACATTAAGTGAGGACTTAACTGTACTCATAAATCCACGTTCTGATCATAATGAGAAGTACCCCTCCAAACTCCTCTCATGTTTCTCTCAGTTGACATTTTGACAGTTTCTCTATAGGACTAACTTGTCCATGGGAATAAAAAGATAAAGAACAGATGAATCTTAACGGAGGCCCACAGGGAATAAAAGTCTGGATCAGGAGCAAATGATCGGTATCCATTCGGTTCAGCACACACATAACACAGTCTTTTTTAATTCAAGGCACCTCGCTAGGTATACGAAGTGTAGAAAGACTAATATATGTGAATCCTGTGAGCCAACATCTCATAATTATACGAAGTCATAGGATGAGAATCAGGCAAGTTGTGAAAACGTGTGATGTTTAGGTCAGTCCATATTGACCTAAAGGGGTGTGTGGCCCCGGTAAACCACGTGATGATTCTGGCCATTCAATGACAAGGACATAATTAGTGATCGAGGGTTTCTACAGGCTCTGAAATTATCTTCTCACCCAAGGCTATAATATATTCATATGAAAATCAATATTTTTAAAGTCTAAAAAGTGTACTGTCATCATATAAACATAACTGCTTCTCACTGCTGTCAGGGAATAACCCACATCCCTGAACACTATCATGCATTCCACTGATTTTTAGAGGGGCAGTAATGACTTAGGAACTCAAGACACTGGTGATTTTTAACCTAAATATTTGACCTACAAAAATATTCTTTCCAACTGAACGATCCATACTGCTTAACCTTCCATAAATGTCCCTTACAATGGCTTATATCTGCTGTTTAACTAAAAAGAAGTTTATGTTCCTTTCCGCTATATTATGTAGAAGCAGGCAAGAAATGTACTAAAATACAAAAATGTAAACAAGGTTCATGACAGTGAAATCCAAGGTCTGAGAACTCTGAAGTCTAATTTCCAGACCAGCACCCAGGGCAATTCAGGAGCAATCCACCACTGCCTTTTCTGTCAAAAATGTCTTTTCTTGTATTTGATTTTACTATTATCACTACAAAGCATGACTGCAGGGGACCCTCCTGGAATTAAAAAGGTTCTCACCTTTTAAAATTTATATTCTGATCCACTTGGAGAAAAAAAATATATTATCTCCATCTGCCCAAAATTTTGTAGCTGCATTGGATGACAATCCGTCAGGAGAGCGATCATCAAAACACTTTAAATTACACCAGTCAGTATGTAATGTATACTTGATTAACAATCATTGATTTCTTCTTTTACTTCAGAGTATGAACCCTCAGGTTCACTTGATTCCCTGAAATAGGGGCCAAGATGCTGACCAGAGCTAATAAGCCCCATGAACTTTGTGCAAAGTTGGACGCACAATTGTGTTTACCCTGGAGTCCATGGCATAAAAGACACTTTCTAAAAAATAAAACATCTTCCAGATAGGACTGGCCAACAAAGAGGAAGCCAGGTCAAAAGGGCAATGGCTCCTCATCAAAATCGTCTGAAAGCATGACCATCACCTTCAAATAATTTGAGAAATGAAAAGGTCAGTGTATGAGAAATCCTTCTGCTCCTTTGTGCTGTCTTATGATGGCATGACCGCTTTGGGGAAGCATGTTTCCCTGCCACCTTGCTCCCAAAATAATTTAAGGTGGCATTCAAAGACAAACACACTATTGGAAAGTGATGAGAATTGAGTCGACGAGAATATACAGGAGAGAGGAGACTCCTTGAGGTTCCGTGATCACATGCCAGGGTGCGGTAGAAGGGAGTTCCATGTAGAAGGTTGAACTAAATAACGCCGGAACTTCACTGAATCTTAGAGTTAAGAGGGAGGTAAACTCTGGAGCAAATATCTTACCCAGATGCAGAAAGTCTTTCTTCAATAATTCAGACACCCGATAATCAACACTGGATTTGATTGTGCGTTGGTATCTTTTCACGTCATCACCCCCTGGGGCAGTCTGCTCTGCTGAGGGATCACAGACTGTGAGAAAGTTCTTCCAATTGAGCTAAAATCTACCGGTTCAAAGTCTCTTCACTCTTCTGAGTTTCATAGCCTCCAGAATGGCCCAGGTGAAAGCTATTCCTTTGGAAGAGTGTCCTTTTCAGCACCGCGGTGAAGAGTTTGGGCTTTGAAGCCAAAGAGAGTTGGATCTGAACTCTATATTCACAACACAATCGCTTTTGCTTTTGGACAAGTTACTTACATGCTCTGCGCCTGTTTCCTCAGTTTCAAATGAGGAAATAATATCTACCTAAACAGGTAATTGTGAACATTGAAAATGATATAAAATAAGGATAGTAAGTAAGCATAACACTTAGTGCATAATGTATGTTCAATAAGTTTCCCCTCACATCCTCTTCATCCCCAGATACCTGATATTTCCTTTAAATGGTCTATAGTCTAGATTCTTTGTTATTCTGTGACAAACCATTAGGCCCACTATAATTCTAAATTCCAGAGAACATCAAATTTTTTAATAGGTGAATTGCAGACATTTATAGCAATGGTTTTCAGCCCTATATGATTCAACACCTCTTCTCATAATAAATATTCTATAATGCTTTCTTTACTATCTTCAAAACACATTAATGAAAAATTAATCTAGCCACAAAAATAATTTTGAAAAATTAATACACGATCCAAGTGTAATCTAAATGAGACTTCTAAAAAGTAATATAAATAATGTATATTTCCATATGCAAATGCTTGCACGGCACTACAATGTCAGATATAACAAAGAAAAGAGATGATTATGCCTATAATCAATTTTCCATTAATGCACCAACCAAATGCCAGCTGATACAGCAGTGACTACCGGTGACATAATTTTCTGAAATTATAAATAAGCTGCTGGTAAAGTTCTGAACAAAAACCAAAGTACAATCTTCCCTTTTAGACATAGTTATATAGCTGGAAAATTCATTATATTATTAATACTTTGCAAAAATTACCGGGATTTTATGTTACATAACATTGATTATTAAACTTAGATGGTTATAAATACTTTTTAACCTATGTGCCCTGGCTGGTGTGGCTCAGTGGATTAAGTGCCAGTCAACGAACCAAAGGGTCACCCTTTTGATTCCCCGTCAGGGCACATGCCTGTGTTGTGGGCTAGGTCCCCATTTGGGGCGCATGAGAGTCAACCACACATTGATGTTTTTCTCCCTCTCCTTCTCCTTCCCTTCCTGTCTCTCTAAAAATAAATGAATAAAATCTTTAAAAGAAAGAAAGAAAGAGAAAGAGAGAAAGAGAAAGAAGGAAAAAGAAAATGCTTTAAAATAAAATTTAAAAAATACTTTTTACCTATAATAATATTCTGCAGGACATTCAAATGTCATCAACGATAGATGACAATTCCCTGAAGCTGTGACCCATTTTGTGCAATGCACAACGCTGAGCATCACTGGCTGGTAATGCTCACCTCAGCAAGAGGACTGGGACGAGAAAAAAATACACGCATGGTCCTGGCCAGGTAGTTCACTTGGTAAGAGCATCATCCCAATACACCAAGGTTGTGGGTTTGATCCCTGGTCAAGGCACATGCAAGAATCAACCAATGAATGCATGAATAAGTGGAACAACAAATCTCTCTCTCTCTCATCAATTATGAAAAAATATATACCCATGAATTTCCGAAACACCTCTACTGAGAATCACTGTTTTAAGGGTTCCAGATCTACCTATACTGTTATTCTTTATTTGAACCACTTTTTAAGACTGACTATAATATCATTTGGCAACACATCTGCAAGTTTTGGATTTTGAACCAGGGCTACTTCTGTCAAAAATGCTCTCAATTTTACCCTTTACAATAAGCCACGTCTGTCATACTGAGGTAATTTTACATTGAAACTAAATTCTGTAACTTACATTTACTCTTGCTAATTTAATGTTCTTTGTTTCAGTTCACCATTTCCATCTATCATTTTGAATGTTGATTCTGACACATCGTATTTCCTCTTCCTGATTTTTATCACCTGCAAATCAGATAAGCATTTCTCACCTGTCTTTGCCCAAAAGTACTACTGAAAATAAGAAATAAGATGCAATGCCAGAGATGCATGAACTTGACTTGAAACTTCCCTCCATGCTGGCAGAGCTCACGTCACGTCACCCTTTGGTGAGTAAGCGGACAGCTAAAAGGGACCCGTGAGAGATACGGTCCATGGCCTTGCTAAAACAGAGCAAACTATATCCATAGAAATTTCCTTATGTAGGAAGTTAGTAATACGACCATTTTACATCTAATTCTCAGGGGAAAGTGCTCACTCTCTAAACCTATTTGGGCCTTTAGCAGCAATAACGCACCTTTCTAAATTATTCTGCATGCCTAATGTTGAAAATACCATTAGGAACCCTGATATAAATATGCACAGTTTTAAAATATTACATTATTATTACTTAAAATATTATTATACTATTAGTTTAGTTGCGATAGCAGCTAGGCCCTGAAATCTCAGTGAGCTAACCCAATAGAAGTGCATTTCTTACTCAAAGTCCAGTCTGTGGGAGGGACGGGTGGGTTCTGCTTCAGAACCCATAGGGTCACTCCTAACTTTAAGGAAGTCTGGAAAACATAATCTCGCTGTCTGCCTAGAAAGAGAGGAACCAGATCGTGCTGCACTGATAGTCTCTGCCACTCTCCTTCTTAGATCTGTGCTAGAGGGCCTCCTGCTCAGAGCCCCCATATTCAGGTATCCCTACATTTGAAATATCTTTCCAAAAATGTTTTAAGTCACACACCTGGGCCTAGGACTAGCCAGGGCCAGCAGACTTCTCCGGGCTGTGCATCTACAGCCTCAATTTGGCTCCATGTGCATCTCCAACACCAGAAACATCCACCTCAAAATGTCCAAGTCCCATTCCAGCAGCTGGGACCTGCCAGGGAAGTCGTGCTTTCTGGAGGTGGAGGGGGGTTCCCTGAGTCAGTGCTGGGAGCTCCGTGGGCCACAGGCTTCTCCAGGTCATGGTGTTCTTTGACCCTCCACCCAGGCTGTGGGGTTTATTAGATATTCCAATGATATCGGACCACTGTAATGATTCTAACACATTGGTCTGGAATGACTTTTATCCAAGACAGAGCGCAAGACAAGCCCAGAGGTCTGGGCTACTGATGGTCTACAGCCAGCACTTGAAGATGAGCCCACGGGCAGGTCCCTGCGTGGACTCTCCACCCTCTGTGTTGGACCACAGCATTTACTGCCTCGGGTCCGTGACACCCAAGGACAGCAGAGCTGTCAGCGGTCAACATTCATTCTTGGGATCCCACCACCATCGGTACCCTGGGAGGACACCTACCCTCTTTCACAGGTTGTACACCATGTTCCGAGCAGTCCCTCCAGAGTGGCTGCACCTAATTCCTTGGAGGCAAGGAGACCTTGACTCCACAATGCCAAAGGGACATCCTGATTAATGTCCTATGGCCTCCCATCAATACAGTGAGGTTGTGCTCTCTTGAGCCTTGCTGGATGAGCGATGGCTATTCCCTGAATGAATGAAAACATTCTTCTTGCCTTGAACACAGTGGCCTTGCCTCTCTCCTCCCCTGGTGGCAGTATGTGGAAGGCACAGGCATGGGCAATGTTGAATGAGACCACATTCAAGGAGTGCGTTGAAGAGAAGATGTGGTTGGATGTGTGTTGTTTATGTTTCAAATCAGAAAGTTAACATGCCCAGAAAATGAATTGCTGTTTACATTTCCCTTTAGATAACATTTGCCTTTGAGGTTCTCATCAATGAAGCATAGGAACACCTTTGAAGTCACTGGGGACCAATATTCAGGGGCTTCACACGGAAGATGCAGGACCAAGGACAATGGTGCAATCAGCAGTAAACAACTGGAATTAGAAAAGCACAGATGCAAGAAGCTCCATACAAACAGAAATCTGAGACTCATGGCATTGTAAGTACTAACAACATTACTACCTTTCTCTCTCCATGAAAGGTATGAAATTAGCCAGGGATGATGCATTTGACATTGGATGACACTGACCCATGAATCAATTTGGGAATTATTTTCATCCGAGCAGTTTTCATTCTTTCAGATCGATGACTATGGGATGCTTTTCGATTTATAATTTCTTTCCATTATGTTTTGTAGTTTTCAGTACAGGTCTTATGTTAAATTTGTTCCTTAAGTATTTTAATTTTGATGTTCTTCAAATGCAATTGCTCTCCTGATTTGTTTTCGGATTGTTCATTGCGAGTGTATGGAAATACATTTGATATTTGTCTATTGATTTTGTGTCCTGCAGCCTTGCTGAACTTGTTTATTGCATGTTTAAGACACACAGGGACTTGTTTTCAATGCTCCATCAGAAAGTTTACAACTCCTTCTTAGCTTTTACTTCCTGCTTGTACAAAGCCTCAAGGTCAGCCAGAGGTGAAAGCTTAGGGTCTTCTCAGGTTTTTCCTGGGCACATACACAGCCTTGCACACGCACCCAGCACAGCAGATGTATGTAGCGTTTTAGATTCCGAGGAATACAGGAAAGCTTTTAAAAACCTGTCAAGGACATTTTTTTTTGGGGGGGGGGGGTCAGCCTTCCCTTACCTCAACTAGCAATGCTACCTCCAGCAGCTACAATGGTAAACATTGGCTACTGACTTTTTTGTGGTTGTAAAGAAAAAAAAAGTGCCCTGTGGATTGTTCCCATCAAGAAAGCTCCGAATCAGATCAAATAAGGACATGCTCTCTGAGAAGGAAGCTTTTCCGGACAGGTCGGTGACATATCTGTGGGGATGGGGCTCAGGGGTGCTCCAAGCTCATTCCTGCTGCTGCTATGGGTGCTGGGCTGTTAATTTTCACAGCTACTGCAGTTGTGAGGTTGCTGGGTTTTAAGGCAAGTATGGGCCTGGGGAGAGGGGAAGTGATGAGGGCTAGTTAAAAAGCTATAAGCCTCTCTATTCTTACCAAGACTCCACTGTTTGTGTATCTTGAGCAAAAAACATTCCTCGAAGTGTTTCAGGTCTCTAGTTAATTACCAGAGTTCTGAAACTGTTGATTTTCACAGTTTGGGCCAGTGTTCTGGCTGCTTGTATGGAGGAGCAGATTTTGAGAATATCCCACCCCACCCTTCTGGAAGTAAGGTAGCCACACCTGCTACAGCGGCTTAGAAAGAAACCCGGTACACGCAAAATAATGCGCTATGCAAATTCATGTATATAACGTTCACAATCAGGCATAGCTAATTCTGGTATTACTGGTCAGGTCAGTGATTATGCTTCGCAGGAGGGATGGGCACAAGGTTCCTACCTTTAGTTTGATGATCCGGATGCCAGTTACGTAGGTGTGACCATCACAACATTGCATTACCCGTATATATATGATTCGGCCATTTTTATGTATGTTATGCTTTGATAAAAGCATAAACAGAGTAAAAAATTAGGAATAAGTTCGTGTATATTAGTGGGATAGGCGAGAGTCCTATAGGTAGCTTTGGTGGTATTAGAGAAGTTGTTAGGGAATTTGTGCATGTTCTTTTAATTTACTTCAAACTCTACATGCATGTGAAAAGTAGTCTTTGATGTGGAGCCAATATTACATAATAAAATTTAGTTATAAAACTGTCAGCAATGTCCAGTACCCTTTAGTAGGCTTTGAGGTTTAGAGACCTCATAGCTTTCTATCCTTATTTGGATACTTAGAGTACTTACTTTATTTGATGAAATACTGTCATAAGCATGCATATAAATAAATCTTTGAGTGTATATCTGATGGTTTCCTAAGAATATATTCCAAAAGTGAATTAAAGGGTCCAAGTACATAGATATTTTAAAAACTCTTAATATATTCAGATTGTCTGTTGTGAACATTCTACAAATTAACTCTGCGCCCTCCTCAGAAATGTATAAGAGATTTCATTTTCCTGCCTCATATCAAACACTAGGATGAATATATGCATGACATAATAAACTTATGTATTAATATATTTGTTATATAATTTAATCATAGGCTTGCAATACGTTAAAGGAAGCAGGTTGTCACACTTCATTGTGCATTTCTTCCAGTCACAGTTGTGCTGAATATTTTCTCCTATGGCTATTTATTTTTTTATTGACTCTTGGTTTCTGACTTTTACTTATTATTTTCCTTTATATCTGAGTGTTCCTATTATTCTCATTGATATGTAAGCTCACTGAGCATTATGAATTGTTTTCTAAACTCTATGATCCATATCTAATGAAGTCCAGTATTCAATTTTCCTTGGTATTTTAACCTCAGCCACTGCTTGAGTGTATCTGTTAAGGTTGCAATGCCTTTCAACCAGCATCTTCTTGCCGATGTTCAGAGTAATGAACAGAATAGTGTTTCTCATGACTTCCTTTCCTGTCTTAAAATAAAATGTTCAGCTTCAATACCATCAAAGGTGGTGGAGCTCTCACAGAGTTCTGTGTGTTGGGACACCTTTCGCTTCTTCAAATTGCCTTTGAAGAAGATCCCAAAGGATGAAAACAGAACTTCATGTGCCACCCTCCTCCCCCCTCAGTAGTACTGGATCAACATCCAAGCCATCCTCTGAGGCCAGCGGAAATAATGCCATCAAGCCCTCTGACTCTGTTTATATCAGAAAATACAGCCCTCCTCCCCCGCCAGGTTCTCTCTCATCACGGGATCGCCCTGCCCATTTGGCTCACTAAGTCCCTGAACTGACCCAATCTCCAATTCCATCCCAAACTCCACACTCGGTCCCTGCTCTCTGAACCAGTCACCTGAAACGTCCCCTGTGTCCTTGACTTCTTTTGTGAACATTCCCAAAAGGTGGCTGTCCCTGGGGCTATTTCTTACCATGCAGTTCCTTCCAGGGTCACATATAGATCACTGTCCTTCATTTCTCCTTAAAACCTTTCTTTTTTAGGGATATCTACAGAAATCCATCACCTCAGTGTGAAAAGACTATAGTACACAGATCACTCTACCTCCCCCCCCCAAAAAAAATCTTCCTTCATACATTCATAAATATTGGTGCTCTTAATATCTAGATAAATGATCTTTGCAATACCTTGGTCTGTTCATTCATTGAAATCCTCCCTTTTTCCTTCCCCCAACTTCAACCCCTAGTCCCCTTGGTTGTATCTGAGCTTTTGGCATCATCACTTGCAGCCTACTTTCTGTGATACCAACTTCAGGTATCACCTTCTCCACCCATCACCTTCCCTCCTTCCAGTTCCCTCTTTTACGGCACTTCACCCTACCGTTCTTGTTCATTTCTGCCATCATAACCATGTACCCCGCACTCACTCTCAACTCTCACATTCCTCTCTCTCCATCGACCATGTCTGGAAATTCCCCAATCTTGGTTCTAATCAACTCCTTATGCACTTTTTTTCCCAAGACCTGAGGGTCTGAAGTCAGCCAGAAAGACACGATCTGACTGGTCTCACTTTAAATTCCCGATCACTACTTATAACACCAAGTGGACTCAAAAGGCCACCAGCAATTCCACGATATTTCTCTTGGTCATTTAGCTTTGCGCTCCCCTGGATAACTATTGTACACTTTTCCTTCTTTCCTCAAGCCTTGAACTCCTTAGAGTGAACTTTTTTTTTTTTTACCAAGAATGCAGATGCTGTTAATGAAGTTATTTTTATTTTATGGAGTAGATAGAAATAATCAGAAACTCATGTCATGATCATAGAATTTGTGAGTGACAGAGGTGAGAGGAGCAACTTAAAAACCAGAGACCAACACGGACTGCCAAACACATTGGCCCTCCACTGAAATTGAAATTCCTAAATTGGGCATTCGGTTCCACCCACAATAGGAACACCAGTTACCCATTTGAAGTTAATGTTTCTCTCTGAAACCCTTAGTCTTTTTACAACAAGAGCTCATGTAACTAAAATAGGGTGCCTAAAACTTCTTGGGTCTTTAGTTTCTACATCAGTGAAAGTTACATAGAGTAAATAATCTGTGAACCTATCAAAATACAATAATACATGATTCTGGACTACTTTTCATACTATAAACATCTCAAACTAATGCCCAACCTTGCTTAAATATAAAACAATAAGCAAGGCTGGACTTTTTTTTTTCTGGCTTATACATTACCCTCTACCCCAAAATCACATTTCATGACCTTACTTGTCCAAATCTTTCCCACATCTTCAAGGGCACGTCCAAATGCCAAGTTCTCCAAAAAGCTTTGTCTGACAATGTAAGAATAATTATGATAAATGCATCCCTCTGAACCTGCTATTCAATTTATACTTCCATTATGCTGCAGTAGACACTACCTTAAATTTAAATTACCTTTGTGCATTTCCATCTCATTCACTAGACAAAAAGTTCACTCAGTGAAGCAACAACATTTTACCCAGATTACTACCCAACCACTTTGCTGTAATGATTATGGTGCAAACGATAACTACTCGGTAAATTTTTCATAAAGGAGTTCATTCTTAACTAGCTGAATTGACTTTCACAAGTTTTTAGCTAAATGGAAAATAAGTTAGCATAGCAGTTTAAGAACTCTGATGGTGTGTATTTAAATTCCTATTCTACTATCTACTTAAACTCTCTAAGCCTTACTTTCTTCATCCATAAAATGGGGATAATAACAGTAGGGTTTTGTGAGGATTATTTCAATCAATTCATATAAAAAGCTATAAAAAGGATCTGTTGTTTTAAGCACTCAATAGATGTTAGGTGTTATTATTGTATATTATAAAGCAAAAATAAGGGTTTTAAAGGGAGATCTAAGATAGTATCTTAACACATGCACTTTTGTGTGCTTTGTACGGGACTTCCTGGCAGGTAAAAAATAACAATAAACTTAATTAAGGGGTGACTTTTCTGGTCAGTAGAAAGGACAGAACAGTTCCAGTCCTGGCAAGAAGCAAGGTCTGGAAGCCTTTGCTATTCAATCATTTTCTTTAGCACAAGTAAGCCGAGTGCTCCATTAGTTCTGGAGAGGAGAGTATAATAGAATCAGTTCTATAATAGGAACATTAAGCCCTTTTGCATTATAGGAAATTATTGAAAAAGGCTGCCAGGCTCTGATTTCCTTGCCAAAACATGGCTATGGATATTCAACAGTCACATCAAGCCTGATAAAAACTTCTGCTTTAAATAGCGAGAAACCCAAATGGCAGCGTGGAGTGTGGGTGTCGGTCTTGAGCAAGAAGAGATGAAACAGACACAGCCCCCATGCTGAAGCAGGTGATTATTAGGGATGGTAGCACTTTATGCAGATGCTTTCATTGAGATGAAATGGTATCACCATTGTTTGCTCTGAATTTACATTGCAACTGTATGCTAGAGTGGAAATTCAAGGCAACATCAGCAGTCTGTGTAAAATACTGAAGCTTTTTATCTTTTGAACGTTGACATCAGAGGGGCCGGCTCTGTCACGGTAAGTTGAGGGGGAAATAACTTCATCATTCTTTCTATTACTTTTCTTGAAAATTGGCTCATGTTTCTTCCATTACATTCTTTATTACCACTGAAGTTCTTTAAGGCACTGATTTGCCTACCCCTTAAACAACGTTCCCCAATGTAAGAGGGAATGTTTTGAGTCAACCTAGCACACCCGCTAGGAAAATTTTCATGCTGGCATTTACCCAGCTGGTCCCGTCCCCTGTTGTTAGAGATACAGGGTACAAAGCTTATGCCACAGAGCAAAAAGAAGGCAAATAACTGTCTAGGGGCAGGGGGGCTGCTGCATGAGCGTCAGAAACTCCAGAAAAGCACAATCATTCACAGAGAATGCTTTTGGGGGCGACCTTGCTGTGCTTCAAACTGAAGGAAAATGCACGCAGACAGCCCTTTAGTGAAATACAAATTGGCTGCCCTGACTGGTGTGGCTCAGTGGATTGGGTGTCATCCTGCAAACCAAAGGGTCACCAGTTCGATTCCCAGTTAGGGCACATGCCTGGGTTGCAGACCAGGTCTCCTGCTAGGGCACGCAAGAGGCAACTAATCAATGTTTCTCTCCCTCTCTTTTCCCCTCCCTTCCCCTCTCTCTAAAAATAAATTTAAAAATATATATATATATAAATATATAAATTGGTGAGGTTGACTCTACAACCATCCTTTCCTTATGAAACAAACCTGTTGTGATTACATGGCAGTCACACTGCTCATATTTCCACCCACAGAAATGACACAGACACACCACGGTAGCCCCAGACAGAGCAGCGTCCCGGCTGGATGTCTCGCCAGCTTCCCGTGCAGAATCCACCCATTCACATGGGTTCACATCACAAACGAATCCATATAACCAGCATCAGCTCTGCTCTCTCTTCCACTTCACATGTAAAAAAGCTACTTTCTCTCCCTGTGGCCTCAGCATGCCTTATCAGCCCAAACATCTCATTATTCACGCAGACATTTTTAAATATAAAATCCAAAAGTGAAGGTAAAATTATTCAATGCCACTAAATGCATACCTTTCCAACAGCTTAAATCCAACAGATTTCCTATTTGACCTTCCATTTCACTGAACAACCTGACAAAGCTTTTGATGACAGGGCCCCTTGTTCCTTTTCATATCTTTTAAATGAAAACCATTGGTGCCTTTCAGACTGGTTCCTCACTAAGCGTTTAACAGATCTTAATTTTACAAAAGGAAAGAACAATACCAAAAACTCTATTCAAGACAGAGGTGCTTAGAGATGATTAAACTGAGATAATGTTGAACAAGTTGAATCCCCACTTTTTATAAGACTTATCCTCCCAGTTAGAAATCTAAGAGGTAATTCTCACCAGCATCAATGCGTGTTAAAGTGCCAATTTTTCCCTCGTAGTGCTTCCCGCCACCCTGAGCCCCAGATCCTTGTCTGGTATTTAAAAAGTCTTCTTATACCTAAAGGAAATGTGTAGTGTAAGATACTGACTTGGGAAGTTAGAGAAAAGTAAGAAGTATCCATTCAAGGTGACTTGAGTCCCAACCCCCAGGGCCCAGATGCCGTGGCGTTTTACTGTACGTCAAGGACATGCCTGTATTAAGTGGTGAAATACACAAACATGGAATGTAGAAGGGCAGCAGTTTAAATTTGTTTTACATTTTTTCCATCATATGCATGTTATCACTCTCTTTTGCAAGGAGACTAGAGGGTGACTGGAGAAAACAAAGCACAGTAAGATGCACCAACCAGCTTCCAAATACTGCGGAATCCCAGTTACGAGAGTGACACCTGATAGGAAGATAAATCGCTACATTCTTAAATCAGACCCCAGATCCACGAACTTGGAAATGAAAGGGCATCCTTTGGATGGGAAAAGTGACCTAAACCAGAATGATCACACATCCCCACAAAGCACCTTCTCAGTGAATAGCTGTCTCTGCAGCGGCCCTGGGGAGAAGGAGGGGCTTCTGCTGCTGCAGGACTGGTTCAAGCTGGTCCACAGACCCTTCTGGTCATCACGGCCTCCTGCTTGGAGACAGCCTGGAACAGGAAAGCAAGTAGCGCAAGAAGGAGTCTCAGTCCACAGACAGATCCCTTCCTTCCCTGTTCCCCTTCCTCCCTCCCTCTCTGCCTCCCTTCCTTCTCTCTATTTTCACTTAGGAGCTTTATCCAGCTGGAATTGTATCTTTGCTGGGGGTGGGGGTGAGGGTAGGGGAGGAGGGTCTGTACAGATACCAGATATAAGAGCTTACAAATGCACGCACTCCTTGGTTTGCAAACTTGTAAGTTTCCTGCGTGAAGTCTGAAACTGACTCCCACACAGAGAGGGCAGGGAGACACCCAAGGTAGAGGCAGGCTGGCAGGTGGTGGTTTTAATAAGCAAAGGAAGTTATGTATGAGGGTGGCCTCCAAGACCAGTGAATCTCTGCACCCACCAGCCAGAACCTTAGAAGTTTATAGAGAGGCCTTAATGAGGTTTACTCACATATTCAGTCAACACCTACTTGAAATGGTACCAGGGGAGAGGGATATAAGGGGACTAGATGGCAATGGAAAAAGCATACAATAAAGATTAATTTTTAAAAAATGGTTCTCACTCTGAATGAAAGAGGGGCTATGCAGTAAATCTGACTTCACAGGATGATCTGATCCTAAACTCCTAATGGATCACAGGGTAGGGTCATGCCCAGGTTTATAACTTCCTTAGTAAAAGCTTTGTCTTGCCATCAGCCAGCCCTGTCCATTGTCCTGGCGCACGAGGTTAACAGGCCTTTTGAAACGCCTGGGTTACCCTCTTTTCCAGACCCCTCGGAGGGGTACCACCCTCAGGTGAGCACACAACTCTCCTATAATCCAATCACAGAGATTTCCACACCTTGCTTTCTCTTGCCTCTTTAATCTCCCACTAATGGATTTTATGTTGTCTTCCTTACTTCGCTCCTTTGATTCCAAGTGCATAAAAAGACCTACAAAACTGCCATTGTCTGTGTTAGGCCAGAGTCGCTGGAGAAACCAGACGGACTCAGTGAGTTAGGGGGCAGGGCTTATTAGAGGGGAATAAGAGGGGAAGTGGAGCCAACCAAGGGAGGTTAAGACACGCCGGGTTGTTCTTAAGGCAGGGTTTTTAAGCACAAAACCCACAAAGGGTAACTGATTGGAGTGTCAGGGTCTGATTGGCTAGAGCTGGTTGCCGTTTCTGCTGGCCATACATCTTGTCAGCCTCAGATTAAAGCTGCATCCTGTTACGCTGGTTAGGCCAAGCCCGGACCCCAACCTTAGCCGAGCATCTGTTTGTCCTGGGTGGGGTCGGCAGGCAGTTTCCCAGGGTACAGCTTCCTGCCAGGTGATTTTCCATTCCTCCTAGCCTTGCCTAGGTCTGTCAGTCTGCAGCACTTCCTTAGTCCGTGGAGAGCTTGCCTCCAGGCATGTCCTCAGTCTGGCTCAAATAAACTCTAATGAGCTCAGAAAATTTTCTGTAGGTTTGGACTTTCTTATGTCAACACCACTGTGGGAACGTAGGCTGCGATGTACAATCCGAGAACAGAGCAGGGCGGGTCCAAGGAGTCTCTGATTCCTGGGGTCCCGCTCACAGGTCACGTTCTCTCCGTCACCTCCTCCAACAAACAGTATCAGAGAAGCAGTGCCAGATGGTCCATACAATGTGACCAAACATAAATCTACTAAGACACCTGTGTTCATCCCCAGTCCTTAGAGCTGACCTCCCAGGCTGCCTGAGAGAAGGCACCCATTTCTGTTCACAGGGCACCTTCTGGTCGGACAGCACTGTCTAGTATGTCTCTTCTATCTTAAGTGCAAAGCAATCATGTTGCTGCTTTGCCAACGTGCTAGGGCTGGGGACATCGTGAGATTACTCTGCCCAGACGCATTATCCAGCCATTTCTTCTCCAGGGCCAGGACACTTTCCCCGAGAGCTCTTTGCTCCCAGAAATTGACTCGAGTCTTATTCTCAGATCCCACAGACCTATCTGGAAGTCCTTTCTTCATCCCAGGGCTTGTCCAGAGTACAGCCAATCTGGAGAAACTGGCGATTCTGTTCCATTGCTTCCACTTCAGGCTCCCACTTCTCTCCCCCTTGTGGCATGTGAGTTTATTTTTCCCCAGGAGCTAAGCCTTTAAAACACAGCTTAAAGAGAAAATCTTTTTTTTTTATTCTGAGTTATGTTGTTTCATCTATCCCTGGAGGCAAGGAACGTAGGACAACTGAGCTACTTTAATGGTGGAAGGTCAACGAGTTAATAAAAAATGTACAAGAAAGGAAGTAATTAAAAAGGAGACCTTACGAAAGTCTAGAGAGCAGCAAAATTAAGGTAAGCATGTAAAGTAACTTGAAGTTAGATTATCTTTCCCACAAAGAATAGTGTACTCTCTAGCTCTGTCTCCTGGTCAAGTTCCTTTGATGGCTTCCTGTGGCAGATGCTTTCTTTGCTACTTGCTGCCTAAATGCAACTGCTCTGACCTCTGCAAGCTCCGAACATGAAATACAAGGGAGCGAGGGACCCAGACGTTGAAAGGAGACTCACCTTATCAAGGTGCCCCCTTCTTGATCTGGTGACCTCTCTAGACTGTGACGAAATACTAGGATATAAGTTCCATAAAGTCAGGGACTTCGTTTTTCTTTCTGATTCCTAACTTCATGCATTTAAGACAGAGTCTGGCCCAGAGTAGCTCCTCAACAAATATTTATTGAATAATTAACTCTATATGATCCCCTATTTTTATTTACATATATGAAGATATATTTTGATAATTTTTGTTGCTAAACATTCATTGTTCTGCAGCTCTCTGAGACATCAAGATGAAAAAAAAAACCAAATAAATTAACAACAAAAATGGTAGAAAACCTTTTGAGAATATTAAATTGACAACTGGCATGAGAACAGAGACAAGGTTTCCTCTAGGGCAGGGGTCCCTGACCTCTGGGCTGTGGACCCACATCTGTCTGGGCCTGTTAGGAAAGGGCCGCACAGCAGGGGGTGAGCTTGAATGTAATGCACTTGAATCATCCCCAAATCATGCACCCCTCCCCTGTCCATGAAAAATTATCTTCACAAAACTGGTCCCTGGTGCCAAAAAGGTTGAGCACCGCTGCCCTAGGGTACTGGCTTCCTCCCTTACAGCCCGCAGATCCATAGATTTTACCAAAATTTCAGGTGAACTATGAGGATGCCCTAGTTATGCAACAGGTGTGTTGGAGGGAAAGGCTTATTTCAGAGCTCTTGACCGATTCAGGTAAAAACAGTAACAGCCAGAGGTCCTCATGTTGAACGTATTCTGAACCCTAAAATCAAAACCAGGTTTCCACAAGGAGGATCCGCCCCGCTGACCATTCACAGAAGTCGTGCAGACCTGCTCGGTACCACGCTGTAGAAACGGCATAGCAGTGGGTTAGGGTCCATGTGTATTCCGGGCCAATTCCTCATGGGAATCTCAGCCACGTGAGTTAGATCTTCTTTGTGACACCAGTGCTCCTGGAAGCTGAGTGATTGATCAATAGTTCCTGGCCCCAACCCCAAGTTCTCTCCTCCTTCCAACTTTCCTTCAAAGTTCTAGCTGGCATGACGCAATGAAACATCCCTTTAGTCACCCAGTGAAATTCATGTCAATAAACTTACATTTTTATGCCAGAGTAGTGTGCGTTTTATTTCTCCACTAGAAACTATAAATGGGATATTTAATAGAAAATATCTCTTCAGCCAGTGCTAGCGTATTATAACTAAAATATCCTGCCAGTGGAGAATGAAGCGCACATCCATTATTAGTTCCGTAATAATGTTAATAATATGAGCCTAACTCAATAAGGCTAACTAAATATGGATCTGCAAAGTAATCGCCCATATAAGTACTATACACAATGATTCATTCTAACACGCAACAGTGCAGAACAATCTCCCGTGATGAGGTAGTTACATTCGTAGAATACCGCAGCCTTTTATTAAAATGCTCTGTGTAAAATGAACACCGGCAAAATCCGGAGCTGCATCTCTCAGGACTGGTGACATTCCAAAGCTCTGTGGTGTTAGAAAATAGGTGAACGATTACAACACGTTAAAGATCCCCAAATTAATCAAAGCCCTCTCCAGAAGCTCTGTTAATAACGCGCTTCCTGAAAGCAGCCTGCTCTCTTGTCGTCTCAAGGCTCTGCCGATTTTGCAGTTTTTGCTTGGAATAGCCTTCTGGTTATTCTTTAAGTGGATGGTTCACTCTCTCTGTGTTAGAGCTCAGCAGATACATCAACTTTGACAGGAAGATTTAGCTAAGCCTCAGTCCCCTGGCCCTGCCTGATGCCTCCCCTCTAAGCCAGAGATTTTCAACCAGTGTGCTGCAAGAATTTTTAAAACCTGCAACACCTGACTATTTAGTCAGGGGCACTGACCTCTTTTCCCTTAGATTGTCAGATTAAAAAAAAAATGAAAACAGCCAACAAAATAATAGCCATCTGGCACAAATGAATCAAACACATATCTGATTCTGTCAGATTGGCAAAACTATATTTTTTGGTGTGCCGCTGAATTTTAGTAATTAGTTTATATGTGCCATGGGATGGAAAAGGTCAAATATTGCCGCTCTACCAGGTTGTAATTACGTGTCTAAAATAATTGCAACCTGCTGCAGCGCTTCTCAGCCCTGGGTGTGCTTTGGAATAGCCACCCTTAAGCTACAACACAGTAGCTCCATTCCACATCGTAGCACAGCGTACTTAAAAAATCCGATCCAGAAAGTTTCATGTGGCTTCAGGGACTCTGTCTTTGTAAAATAAAACTAAATAAAACTCTACAGAGATTCTCAGACCCAGAATGACGTATGGTTTCTATTTTTGTCCTCCTGCTCAAGTGATAGCACTAATGACAAATTTGTCTAAATCTATTATTTCTTAAAGTATCAGTTGTTCACAACGAAAAATAAAGATTTCACCATGAGGTGCACTGCAGTGAGTGTCAGAGACCTATTAGCCCAGGCTCTGTCAGTAAATGACACTTAAGCAGCCTAATGTCTGAGCCTTAAGCTTCCCAGCTGTGATCCGGAAGCTGGAAAACAGGAGCTGCACTGAATCGGTGTCTTGTAGAGCTGCGTTTCCAGATCTGTGTTTCCGGGAACCCAGGGAGGCACCTTTGCAGCCCGTGGACACTGAGGACAGGTGGAGGCTAAACAGAGGGAGGGAGCTCTGATCTGACTGTGGACACGTGGACAGTTGACCCTTAAACAACACGTGGGTTGGGAGTGCCAACCTTCTCCATAAAAATCTGTACGTAACTCCCCCAAAACTGAGCTAAACTAAAAACCCTTATCAATAACATGAACAGTTGATTAACACATGTTCTGTATGTCATATTATATACATACATGGTGTGTTATATACTGTACTCTTATAACAAATTAGAGAAAACATAAGGAAGAAGAAAAATACTTCTACAGCACTTTATTTATTGAAAAAATCTACATATCCATGCAGATATGAACGACATGTGACCCATGCAGTTCACATCTGTGTTGTTCAAGGGTCAGCTGTCCATACATATATATGCTCATAGACATGTAATACTGGGTTTGAAAATGAGTCCTACACATGCACGCATGATTTAAAAACCATGGCTCTCTGACTTGAAACCTGAGCCACATTTAAAGAGCTCAAATGCTACGTGTGGCTATTGGCTACCATACCAAACAATGCAAATATGAAACATTTCTCTCACTGTAGAAAGTTCTACTGAAAAGTCCTATCGTCAGTGATTCAATGACTGTGTGTTGTTGGATTAGAAGCTACCTGTGATTATTTCGGACTTAAAATCCTTCCCTAATATCTGAAGAAAATGCATTACCCTATGTATTTAAGGTCATCTAGGTTAGTGAAACATTTCACAGGTAGCCAAAAATGTTTCAGAAACCTAAGTAAAAAAGAAATACTGAAATATCACTGAAAGTGGGAAAAAATTTCTGGACTTTAGAAAAGACAACCCACTGAATGAGAGAAGATATACACCAGTGATACATCCAAATAAAGGGGTTGATATCCAAAATATATAAGGAATTCACACAACACCAAAAACCAAACAATCCAATTAAAAAATAGGCAGAGAACCTGAATAAACATATGTCCCCTCCAAAGAGGACATAGAGATAGCCAATAGACATATGAAAAGATGCTCAACACCACTAATCAGCCAGGAAATAAAAATTGAAACCACCATGAGATGTCACCTCACACCTATCAGAATGACTAGCATCAACAAATCACCAAACAAGTGTTGGCGAGGAGGTGGAGCAAAGGGAACCCCCATGCACTGTCAGTGGGAATGCGGACCGGTGCAGCCACTGTGGAAAACAGTGTGGAGTTCCTCAAAAAACTAAAAATGGTACTTGCCATGACCCAGCAATCTCACTTCCAGGTGTTTATCTGAAGAAATCCAAAACACTAATTCAAAAGGATATATGCACCCCTATGATCATTGCAGTGTTATTTACAATAGCCAAGATAATGAAGCAACCTAAGTATCCACCAACAGATGAATGGATGGAGATGTGGTACATATCCACACAACAGAATATTACTCAGCCATAAAAAAAAACACAATAAAATCTTATCATTTGCAACAATATGGATGGACTTATTGCAGCATATGGTTGAAATTCGCTGCTCTGTAAAACATGCATTATCCGACTATGCAGTCAGAGGCACTGAGCTTTTTCGCCTTAGATTGACAACATAGAACATGTGGAAGAAAATTAATTTTTAAAAATATATGTATAGTTTTAAAAAATGCCTGAAATAAAAGAGCCTGAAGAGTCAGGAAAGGTGATTGAAAGCAATGTGCACTAAAGCATATCCCAGAAATCCAAAAATAAAGGTTTCCAATTACCCAGGCAAAGCCTGCACATGGTTCAGAATGAAAACTGAGCAAATAAAGCCGACCTCTGACTCTTCCCCTACCCATGGCATGCCGGGATACCAGTCTTCGAAGTGCTGGGAACAGAGATGTAACTCAAAAATTCCGCACACATCCTGTTGGAAGATTATTTTTGTGAACTCGAAGACATTTCCTAAGCAAACAAAAAAAATCGTGAAATACAGCAGAAATGTTTTCTTTTATTTCACAGCACTTGAAGATGGAAAATCCTGGGAACCAAAGCTGAATTAGAATAAAGAAACCCTAATTGGTTAAGTGGTTAAATTATGGGGGGAAAAAAAGGCCTGGCAGAGAGCATTAAATCTGAATAAGCATCTAAAAAGGTCAGCAATGCTCCTAATGAGGACAAATGGATAGGTATTTTATAAATGCTGAAAGAAATCTACCTTTCTAAGGGTAATAATAAATTGTTGATAATGGACTTGGACCAAGATCGCACACAGGCCCAGAGGAAGTGGACACAAAGGAAAACGGAGACAACAAACGAGCCAACTGCACTACGTGTTCAGAGGAAGTCGGCGTATTTGCCTTTACGTCTCACATTAGACATGTACAAACACATATATAAGTACACACATGTGTATATGCACACTTATATTTGACATATAGCTTTCAATCCATCATTTTCTTAGGTTATAAAGGTAACTATTTTGTTTTCACAGTACATGGTTTTCTATCAATGGTGTCTTTAATCCAGTGTACAATGCATAGAACTCGCCTATTAAAACATTCTTTGTGGGGAAGATGGCGGCGCAGTAGGAAGGAGCATATTTCGCTTCCCCCTACACACAGGAGAATATTCTGGCCGATTTACATCGGAATGGAGCAAACAGCCATCAGAAATACAGCATATTTGAAATCAGGAGATCAAAAATTGCAGTGGACACTGAAAAACCAGACGGTAAGGAGAGGACTTCAGAACAATAAGAGCCCAAGGGGCAGCGCGGACACCAGGGCCGGGTCAGAGGCCCAGGCGGGCTCTCGCCAGGCTCACCACAAGATTAGGGAGGGAGCCGGGTCAACTGCTCCCTCCCCAGCCAAACAAAGTTTTAGCAGCACTGGGATAAACCCAGTTGCTTGACATCTCACAGAGAGGAGTTGGGGTCTCAGTGGCAGACAAGCTGGGGGTGTGAACACCCACACATATCCCGGGGAAGGACCACTTACCGGAGCTTGCCTGATTGTTGGTGGCCAGCGCCACTGGGACAGCCACACACTTGAGCTCCTGGGGCCTTTGACTTCCGGCACCCGAGGGGCAGCTGCAGACGTGGGCTTGCGGGAGGCCAGTGCCCATGGGTCATTTGGCTCCTGGCGACATTGAGACAGCCACGCGCCTGGGCTTGCAGGACCTCCAGTGCCCGGCGCCATTGGAACAGGCGCGTGCCCGCGGGACGGCTATTCCGCTGCTCGCCTGAGCTCGCGAGACTCCGGCGCCACTGGGGCAGGCGCGCGTCTGCAGGACGGCTGTTCCGCTGCTCACCTGAGCTTGAGGAGCCTCCGGTGCCCAGTGCCGGAGGGGCAGCCACGCGCCTGAGCCCGCCATCCATCAGGAACGATTGCACAAGGATTGGCTCCCGTATGTGACCACAGGTGGCTGCGAGATCATAGGCACCTGCGTGCATCTGGGATAGGCACATGCATCCTCAGAACTTACACCTGAGGCCCTGGGCAGAGAGGCCCAGGGCTAGCTCTGAGGACAGTAGCGCAAAGATAGCTGAGTGCTGAACAGGGACAAAAGTGATACTGTCACCCCTAGACCATTACAGCCAGCAAGACCAGAAACACCAGCTCAGCAAGATTGAAAACAGCAAGAGTTGTTGGGGTTTTTTAATTTTATTTTTTTCTTTTTTCTTGTTGCTTTTTTATTTTTTTTCTTTTTAAATTTCAATTTTTTTTTCTATTTTTTATTATTTTTATCTTTTTTAACCCCTCAACGCCCTTTGCTTTGCATATCTTCTTTCTTGCTTTATTCCTTCTTCCTTTCTTTCCAATTTTATCTCTTCTTTCTTTTTCTTTTTTCTTTTTCTTTCTTCTCTTTCCTCTTTTCTTTTTCTTCTCTTCTTTCTTCTCTTTCCATTTTTTCCTCTTTTCTCTTTATAAATACCAACGAGTAAGACAAAAACAAAACAAAACAACAACGACAACAACAAAAAACCAACCCTGGAACTGTGAAAAAACCAGAGATGATCCCAAGGAGGGGGCATTTCAACAGATAAGACAGTGAAAACTGTGAACACCAGGATACCTGAAGCAGACAGCACCACTGAATCTCACAGGTATTCTACCACAGAAGTTCACACCATAAACCCAGGGAGCCAGAACAGATCAATTCAAGAAGTTAAGGCTAATAAGAAGAACCTCAAAAACAATGGGAAGACAAAGAAATAATCCCCAAATGAAAGGAAAGGAGGAAGCCCCGGAAAGAATGCTAAATGAAACAGAGGCAGCTCAACTGTCAGATTTTGGGTTCAAAACAATCGTTGTCAGGAAGCTCCACCAGCTCTCAATGAGCTACCAGAAACTACAGGGAAGCTACGATGAACTCACTGCAAACTATATCAACATGAAAAAGGAAATAGAAACTATCAACAAGGGCCAAGAGGAAATGAAGCGTACAATTTCTGAACTGAAGAACACAGTGGAAGGAATGAAAAGCAGAATTGATGAAGCAGAAGATCGGATTAGCAAGTTGGAGGACCAAGTAGAAAAAAGCACCCAGAAAGAGCAAGAAAGGAAAAGAGGCTCAAAAAGAATGAAGAGGGATTAAGAGAAATGCAAGACAATATGAAACGTAATAATATCCGTATAATAGGGATACCAGAAGGAGAAGAAGAAGAGCAAGGGATAGAAAACCTATTTGAAAAAGTAATGATGGAAAATTTCCCTAATTTGATGAGAGAAAAAGTCACACAAATCCAGGAAACACAGAGAATCCCAATCAAGAGGAACCCAAAGAAGCCCACTTCAAGACACATCATAATTAAAATGGCAAAATTCCAAGACAAAGAGAGAATCTTAAAGGCAGCAAGGGAGAAAAAGGAAGTAATGTACAAGGGGGCTCCAATAAGGCTGGCAGCTGACTTATCAATGGAAATGCTCCAAGCTAGAAGAGAATGGCAAGAGATATTCCAAGTAATGAGAACCAAAGGCCTGCAACCAAGACTACTTTACCCAGCAACGCTTTCAATCAAGATAGAAGGCCAAATAAGGAGCTTCCCAGACAAAAGAAGTCTCAAAGAATACACCTCTACCAAACCAGTTCTGCAAGAGATGCTGAAGGGACTGTTTTAAGGAAAGAAAGGAAAAGGGAGAGAGAGAGGAACATAGGTACGAAAATGACAATGAATCAGTACTTATCAATAATAACATTAAATGTAAATGGATTAAATGCTCCAATCAAAAGGCATAGAATAGCTGAATGGATAAGAAAGCATGACCCACACATATGCTGTCTACAAGAGTCCCACCTCAGGACAAAAGACCTACACAGACTCAAAGTGAAGGGCTAGAAACAAATTTTCCAAGCAAATGGACAGGGAAAAAAAGCCAGGGTAGCAATACTCATATCAGATAAAATAGACTTCAAAAGACGAGCCATAAAGAGAGATCCAGAAGGTCACTTCATAATACTCAAGGGAAGAATCCAGCAAGAAGACATAAGCATTGTAAATATATATGCACCCAACATAGGAGCACCTAAATACATTAAAAAAATCTTAGAGGACTTCAAGAAAGATATTGACAGCAATACAATTATAGTAGGGGATTTTA